>VZTY01027442.1:150269-246957 GCA_013400935.1 Turnix velox | reverse complement strand
AAAAAACCAAAAAAAAAAAAACCAGAAACAGTCCAGCAGTTTAAAACCAGAGTTTAGTGGTGGGAAGCAGCTTTCTTTTCATACAGTAGGAACATTATGAGTCAAATAGAATGTTTTTTTCCTATTTCCTTGGCCTTACAATAGCACACCTGGTAGCGCTACATTGATAGAGACACATCTTACTCTTATTTTGATTCAAATTAACATGCAATAGATGGAAATGCACACAAAACCCAGTACTTTACAGAACTGCTATGCAATCCAAAAATATCAGTAATACTGAGCAGTAACATGGCTCTTTATTTGCTTGGCATTACTGTGCTGAAAACTCAGTACAATTACTGCCTGTGTTCTTGGGGACAATGTACTGCGCATATACACTGCAACTTATGGATGGAGAGAACTCCAGTGCTACATAGCTTTCCTTTCAATCAGTTTGACACTTAAAACAAAAAGATAATGTTTAGTAATAAACCTCAGCTTTCATTAAGGACATTATTCTATTTTCTGTCTCTTTGTGTACTGCTTGATTTAGCAAGGGAAATAAAACTGGTTCTGTGAGATGATTGTCTTTCTTTGGTTGCACGGGTAATTAAGTATGAAAGAAAAAAAGTATAATAACTTTTAAATTATTTTAAACAAATTTTCCCAAATTGCTACCATCAGCTCTCACTAGAGACTGACACAAAGAAACACAGCTAGTTGTTAGTTTGGCAGCTTGAAAATGAGAGGATGATGTCAGTCAACTATATACCAGCATCTCATCCTTTTACTACTTCTCAATACCTTTCATGTTTGAGGCAATTGGAAGATATGCACTTCCATGGACATCACAAGAAATCCTTCTCATGAGTATTTTCACTGTAAGGCAGTACACATATTACAAGTGCCACTCTTCAGGCATGAGGATTGCCAGAAAAGACTTGTATGAACATCTCTAAACTTCCAAGAGGTTACTGAAACCAGAGAAAGCATGTTAGAGGGAAGTTGCAGAGCAGGCAAGATTTCATTGGGAAGTTCCTGCCCAAAAGAGAAGGCAAGACTTTTAAACTAGCTTTATTTTACTTTTGTTATTTCCTAAAAGAAACCCAAAAAAACTAACAAAATGAGTAAAACAACAAAAAAAGAAAGCAACAAAAAACATACCACAGAAATGCATCTGTACACAAGTAGGAGGCACACAGAAGTTATGCAGGTTTTTTAATGCAAAAAAAAACCATACAGGAGCTACATGGAAATACTTCTAAAACTCCCTCTTTAAATGGACAAAGAACCTTTCAAAGGACTTGAATTATTCCTTTGTGCAAAATCTCCCTCACTCCTGGGACAATCACTATTCTTTCAAACACAGGAGCACAGCTGGCGCTTCTGAAAAATCTCTTAACGAACAAGAGAAAACATGAAACTGGAAAACTCTCACTTGGATAGCATTCTTTTAAGAGTAGCAGCTTATCTTTACATAACAATAGAAATATGGAATCATCACAAAAGACATTAGAGTTAAACAAATTCCTGTTAACTTCTGAAGGTGTGGATTGGATTTGATCCTGCTAGCATAGAAGTGTGCAAAAATTACCTATAAGAGGGAATTCATCACAGTGAAAAATAATTCTGCCATCTGTGCTCCCTCAGGGCTTCAGCTTTCATTTGGTGCCAGAGGCTCTATCACACCCTTGCTGGCTGAGGGTGTCTTGTGGAGGTGATGAAACAATACATTTTCTAGTTTCCCAGGCTAAACTCTCTCCAGCCCCCAGATGGGTATATCTGCAAGTCCTGCCAGCTGCTGCTGACTCCTATGTCCACCACCAGCCGAGACTACACCCTCCAGCATCTCTCCCACTTGCTTCATCCAGCTGGTGCTTCATATCCTACATTTCCCTACACTGTCTAACTCTACAGTGGAGGTGACATTAACAGATTACACAGGAGACTCATCCAGTGCTTCCGCAGAGATTGCAACCATAATTCAGCAGTCCTTGATTTAAACCAAGAGCAACACAGGAGTCAGAATCACAGCCTAACTCATGTCTTCTGTGTAATAAATAGACCAGGCAGAAGGTCTGGTAACCAGCAACTCATAAATTTGAGTACCACCTCTGATGCCTTGGAATTTTCAGACGTTTTGGATGCCATTGCCCCATGCAAGTTGGAAAGCTAAATTTAACGCTCAAATAATTGCATTTGTTGGATTATATTAGACATTTAAATCCCTATTTAGCTGTTGTAATTTTCCATATCTACAGACAGCCGCACAACTGGCCAGATGTCCATTAGCAGTAGTGATTATTAAGTTTCAAAACACTTCAAATGACATCCCAGAGTAACAATCCTCATCTTACCACCTCTTCCTTAGCTTCCCTGCCTCTAAGAAATATATGCATGTCCTTGGCTAATCTGTGGAACCAGCTCACACACTCAGCAAATACTCTATGGGCAGGCAAATAAAATCCATTCCACATTTGTACTGTGTTCACTTTAGTAAACTCTGTACACCACACAGTCTTCTCCTTTAAATTATAACTCCATTTTCATATTAAAGTTAACACTTCAAAAACAGTGTTCTCATTTAGTATGAACACTTCATAATTACATTTTTCTAAAAAGCTGTAATAAACTTTATTTAAGCAAGTGCTTACCATTTTATTGCCAACCCCAAACACTGTTCATTTGCAAGCACAAAGTGTCCTCTTGACACGATAATGAAAGTGCATTCATACATGTCAGCTGGAGCAATTATGTACTTCAGATTTATACGCAACAAGTATTATTCAGTCTTTTCTGCTGACATTTTCAAACATGAGATGCATATTAAAATTAACACCGAGAGAGTTCTAATAGTTCACTATAACTGCAGTTTTCCCAAATCTCCCAGAACTTTGGTCAACAAGAAAAAGAATAGGCAAAACCTTTTTACAAACAATCTGTCTAATTGCATAACATAATCAGGCAGATTTGCTCTTGTTCAGTTACCTCTCTGGTGCCCTAAAACAGGAAGAAATTACAAAAGAAAGCCAATATTAAGGAAGATCAGTATATCTAGTGGTCTCACAGTGTACTGAGGACACAGGGTGAATCTCCACTTCTTTCACTCAAGTAATCACCATCTACAGAAACACATAACATAGTTTTCAGCAAAGCTCACTCTCTGGATTTGCTGCTTCACCAGTGTAGGCTTAGTTGGGAACTGCTACATGACTGGAAATGCACATTGCATCCTACTGCTTGGAGCAGAGAGTTTGCTGAAATAATGATGATTTGCTGAAAGAAAGAAAAAAACAACCAAAAAAACCTCACAAAAAGCCCCCATAGAATTACTTCAAACTGGATTCTCAAGGATCCCTCTTTTCCCTTCACCTCGGGGTCACCTCAAACATAGCTCATCAGAATAGGCACAGAATAAAACTTGGATGATTTTTTTCCTTTTATTTTAATTTACTTTCCATTTTTGTCCTTCTTTCAATGCCTTAATCTCTCAAGAAATAAACCAAAACTAAACAGAAAACCTATATTTCCCCAAACATGAAAAAGACATCTACCTTTATAAAACAATAAAACTAAACAAGTACAACTTCAGACAGGCTGCTTTAGATGGAACTCACAGCTGCAGCATCACTTACCCACCTGACATGCAATTGATGGTACCTTTAATTTCCCATTTTACAGAGCTGCTATGAAGATCACCCATCATCTACAAAGCACTCTGTGAACCTGAAGTGAGATACATAGGAAAATTGCTATTCTGCTATACAACACACACAGGATGACAGATTTGGGTGTACTTGCTACCTGCATTCTTATGGAACAGAATCTAACAGCAGACAGGAGAATTTAGAACTCCTTATTTCTGATTCATCTTGCCCATTCTCTAGACCCAAACAAAACAACATAACCCAACAAATCTCAATGGCTTGCTTAAAATATCCAGAATACAATTTCACCGTGGCAGCATACACTATGAAGCAAGAACAGTTACCTTCATCTCAAGGAACAAAGAAACAGGATTATTTTTGTAACAGAATATAAGAACTAGTAGACTCAATCATTAACCATTACAAACCTGCAATTATACAGAAGTCTTCAAGTCAGTAAGACTTAGCTTTTTTGGTACAGGATCAGTAAAATATCATACTGATATAGAAGTTAAAGTCCAAAAGCATTATAAGAAGCAAAACATAGCTAAAATAATTTGCACATTACTGTGTTACTGCATGAGTGACTGGCTGAGTGATAACACTGTAAGAAACCTCAGGTGATTAAGATAATAAACAAGATCCTAAAGTTACCCATCTTGTAAATCTACTTATATACCAATGAAAGCATAATGAACTTCTCAAGCAGCAGGCTCAGTCATAAACTATCATCCTGCTCTACCACTTACACCTTCTCCTGTCATTTCTGCTACTGAAGCAGTCCTATTACACACGCAGCAAGTTTAAAACTTCTAGAGCCCCACCAGTCTGGTAAGTTCAGAACATAACTCCAGAATCAAGCCCCTGTTTCCCCCAGAAACAAAATCATGGAATCACAGAATAGTTAGGGTTAGAAGGGACCTTAAAAATCATCTAGTTCCAACCACCCTGCCACACCTCCCACTAGACCAGGTTGCTCAGTGCCTTGTCCAGCCTGGCCTTAAATACCTCCAGAGAGGGAGCATCCACAACCTCCCTGGGCAACTGGAAAATAGCCCAGAGAAAACTGCTGCTCCCCAGTGGATTCATGTAGCACAGCCCTGACACCCTCTCCTTCCTGAGGTAACATGGGAGCAGATAGAGAGTAAATGCCAAGGTCCAAGTCAAAGATATGCAGTGGAGCACAGCAAAGCACCTGGTTTCCAGCCTGACTATCAGTTCCTCCTCACTGATTACTTTTGGGTTTAATCCTTAGGTCAGTGTTCTACAAAGTGGTCTCTGACCTGGACTGAAGGAGTTTTATATTCTATCTTTGCAGAAAAACCCTTCTAAAAAATTATTTTACTTTTAGGCAGCAGGTTTTAGTTACAACATAACTCTCTGCTTCAGTTACAACTGCTCCAAGTGCTGAGCTATGATTCTTATTTGTATTAATTTTAACTCTTTTTCTAATTTAAACCATGTTTCTAGTCTCTCTGGAAGCAAACTTTGAAAATTGTAATTAGGATTGCAGGTGGAAAATGAAAAAAATTAGCACTTAAAATTTAATGCTTAATTTCCTCTATGGGAACTCCAGAGGCACAAGTAATGGTTCATTGGAAACTAGTCATTAAGCCAAACATCTAAAGACAGAAAAAAATCGACAAAGCTCCTGACTTCTTACAAGCTCATTTACAACAAGATTTGGCTTTGGAACAATTTATAGACTCTTTAGTGTTGTCTGCAATTACTTTCATTGTCAAAAACATTGCGAGGAGCAAAACAGTGAGAAAAAAGTTACACCACACACAGATACGCGACTACCCAGCATACAATAATTATCTGTCTGTCAGGAAATTGACTTTCTCTTTCTGACATAAGAAAGTAATTGAGAGTGAAAATTGGGGGAATATGAGAAAAACCCTGAAGTTTTGCTATGTAGACCTTAAATATCTATGGGTCAGACATGATCCAACAGAACCAGCTTGATAGATGTCACACAAAGCCTAACAGAGATATGTCATTTATTTCCAGTGTGTCCTACTTGACTAAAGAAGCTCTACTGGTGTTGAGGAAAATTAATAGCTACATGAGTATGTAAAGAAGCACTAGCACTCATTAGCTAACTACTGCTTCAGGTTTTGGTTCAGGGAAAGGGTATGGCTCAAGTGAACTTTAAATAAATAAACCCAACAGCTCCGACATGTGAAAATCTTTCTTCGTATTTTATTTGTAAAGATGAGTAAAAATCACCATTAGATTATTAGTAGGAACAAATAGAAAACTATAAAGTATTAAGCCATATTGCCAGAAATTGTCCATATTTAAAATACAAAACTACATTTGCTCAGGTAATGTTACTGAGGACTGTAGAATGTGACTAGGATGAAGCATTAATGAGTTCTATATGGACTTCAGGTCCCTACTCTCCATATGCAAATGCGCTGGCCCATCTGAAAAGCAGATCACCCATATCCACTGGCAGTCATTTCTGTAATCTCCAAACACTGCTCACTGGAGAACTGCAAAGTGCACCTCTTGCAATGGATATGTGAGGAAATAACAGCTCCCTAAGTGTAGCTATTTACATTTGCTGCAGATGATCTGTAGGTTTGCTATGACACTAACCATATCTCACTATCACTCTAACAATTCTCAGCTGACAGCCAGAATAAGTTTTTTACAGTTGCTAGATGCACGCTCAGATCTGACTTATCCACTGCATCATCAGTATACTCCATGGGAGAACAGCTTTTAATGGAGTTTTCCAAAAGAAGACAAGAAGTCCCAAAAGAAATGAAAGCTCAGTCTTCATGAATTGTTTTGACTTTCACTTCTGAGTAAACATTTGTACTGCCAGACAGATGTGCCTATGCACCAAACTCTCCTGTTTATCAGCTGGTCAGTTCTGTAACTCAGGGTCCCCTGTGTTGTCTGTCAAGTGACCTTAACCTGATGTGGAGTCGACTTGCACAGCAAAGAGAAAGATTTATTTGTTTGAGAGCTCAGTGCATGAACTCTGTTTAAAAATAAACAAGCAAACATCCACAAAGTATCCTGACAGCTCTGCCAAACTATACAAAACTATACATAATAGCTTTGTGATTGAAAACACTTTTCACCCTGGACATAGATGAGTGGTTAATTTCATGATTTAAAAATCCCTATGCTAGGGACTCCTGACAAGACTGTCATTTCAATTAAGACTGTTGTTTTTTCAGACTTTTTTTTCTCCTGGACAACTTTTCTGTAGAGGTACAGTCAGGCTGAAGTTTTTGCCAATATATTCTTAATTCCTTTGAAAAACTAAAATTAATCCTGTCCTTAAAGCAGTCCAGACCTATTTGTCAGGACTAAATAATAAAGGCAACATAAGAGAACTGAAAACACAGGACAAATAATCCAAAATGAAACTGCTGCATCCAATTCTGACACTAACATAAAAAAAGCACATGATGCAATTACAATACCACCATAATTGAGTAAGCTCACACCTTATTATCATGCAACAATATAAAAATGGGAAATGCAGACAAACTAGAGCAGACTTGCTCCAAGAGGACGAATTGTAATGGACTACACAAAGTAAAACTACAATGTGATCTAAATATCCATTGAGCCATTCCAGTCATAAACAGAAGCTTAAGAGCTCTCCACTGAGACAGGACAAGTCCAGATAACTGTTTTGTCTAGCAGACTAGTTCCCATGTGTCAACTGTTTGCTAAATTAAGGTGTGCAGGGTTTGAACTAAGGCTATGTTGTGTAGTAGAAGACAGAATTCAAGGATTCCTGATACTTAACAGCAGTGCTACTAATACAATTTAAATGTATTAATATGCTAAAAGATTACAGAGCTTTTCTGTCCCACAATAACAGATGAATAAACATCAGCATCTTAAGATTTTTATCATCCCTATTTCATCCCACTATAATTTCTTCACATTCTATGAAATGGCATGAAAAGCAGATAAAAGCAGACTTTTCCAGTAATCCTCTAAGCTACAGTTTCTTGAAGACTATTTGTCCCTGAAGAAATCCTTAGCTTTTTTATGCCCTCTCCCTTTCCAAAATCATTTATACACAGCTCAGTAAAAGGCAAAGGATCACTGATCAGAGCAAAACCACTGTAGCTGTATGGAAGATGCTGATGGTAAAACACAATTTACTTGTTGGAAGTATATTGAGGTGGGACATCAGGAAACGAGAAACATTCCACTTGTCTGTTTCTTGAATCACTTCGCTCTTCACAAACCTTTCTTATATTGTTCTTTCGCCTTTGTATTCCCCAGTGGACACACATTTCTAGGTTTATTTCAGTAATGTCAAAATAATTTAATCAAAACACAGAACAAAGCATTACAGGAGCTGTGTCTTGATGAATTTATTATTTGAGTAATTGATAAGAGTTTAAATTTCCCAATAGACACTCAAGTTCAAAAACCAGGCAGAAAGCATATAGAAAACCGCATGCAATAATATTAATACCATCTTCACTTCTCCCAGGCACTCACCCTTATCGTACATAAATCTACACATAAGGGACAAAAGAGAATGTTTATTGGTTTACACTTTTACAAAGTCAATTATTCTCCCCTAAAGCCTGGTTTCAATCACTGTAAATCACAAGTGATTCCACTAAATGCAGCAGTGCCAGGGTCACGTGAAACTGAGAAAGGAGCAACAGGGCTCCTAGCCTTGAGAACTTTAAAGTGGCATATACCTCTGTGGTACTAAAATCACACAACTATCACATAGTTTGCTTTTATGAAAGTTAATGAGAGACTAATTGCATGTTTTCCAGGGAAAAAAAAAAATTAATGTTTTAGATAATAGTCCAAAGTACTCTTATAAATTGTTGATCTTAAAAAATGCCAGTTTCAATGACTACAGGGAAATAGCAGTATTTAAGGGATAATTATGCACTTAACTATATTTAATTTTAAAGCCTATAATCCCTGGAAAATTCAAGATGGGAAAGGAGATCCCAATTCTCGACCATTAGTTAAAAAAAGCAAAAGGATAACACAACATTAATTTACTGTCACTCATCAGAAGCCTTGTAGAAATTTCTCTGACGTAGTCCTGTTATGAGACAATATAAGTTTATTGTTATGTCAAATGAATTAGTTACATGTGGTCAAAGACACTGTCTCAGTGGTCTAAACTTAGGATATTGCCCTGTAGCAGATTTTACTTAAAACAAATGTGCTAGGCAGTTCTCCCTTCACAAGGAAATTAAGAATGAAAAGGCCAGGACATACATAATTCACATTCTATTAAAAAAATTATTTTTAGCTGCCTAGTGCAGTATCTATAAGACAAAGTGCAAAGTGGTGCTTAGAGGATTGGGAAAGGCATTCATTGTGCTCTGAAAGAAATACGCCCACAATTTTTTTTAAGGAATACTACTATTTTGTTTCATCAGAGTTTGAAGGAGAAAGCAAGAGAGGATTTATATAGTTATTTAACAATTTTTCTTCATGATAGCATATTAATTCAGGATTTATGTATGTAGCTAGTAGTATGTAGCACATTACCTACTATATTGCTATTTGCCATGTGTCATGAAACAGAATAGTGTTTTTAGAGAGTTTATAGGGGAGTGTAACAATGTAGCCCAGATTTTTGGCTTTAGCAACCTAAACAGCAGCACATCTCAGGGCAAGCTGTACAGTCAAAGGCAGCCATAATTTACACTTGCTCATATTTTATGGTTTTTTCTGGGTTCTCTAAAGTATACAGTAATTTCTAGCCCATGTAATATATTCTATAGAAGTAATAACATAAATAAAGAATGGGATAAAATGCTGGCCATATTTGTGACAGGAAGTCCTAAAAGTTTCTGTATTAAGGGAATGTATTCTGTAATTATGGTTGCTACCACAAAAGATATCAGCTTAGTTCTAAAATATAAGATACATTCTCAATAGAGACAGAAAAAATGTTAACATATTCAGAAAAGGTAAAATTAGGTGTGAAAGCTAGACACCCTGCAATCCTAGCTACACACATTGAAACAAGAAAATCCTAATCTAGATCTGGAACACAGAAAGAGCTCCAAGTGTTATATCAACTCCCTTAAGACAGGAAACTAAAATAAGTAATAAAATACTTAACCTTCCCTTCTTATCACAGTTTATGGTTTTTTACATATACAAGTACAAATTGAGACATGGCAATGATCTGAAAAAGTAAATTCAAATTGCACTACATAAAAACCATTGCTCTAAATAATTGGTTTATCATAAGCATAGCTCCTAAAATGTGGTATTAAGCTTCTTAATTAGACTCCTTTTATCACTGAGAATTTAAGTCTTTGTTTTTTTAATTTTAACTTGATGTAAATTGTTTATGAATCAACTGGAAACTGAACTCTCTGCTCTGGGGTTTATTGACTTCTGACACTTCATTTCTCACAGGAATTCAGCACTCATGGCACATTTTTACTTTACCCCTTCTCTTTAATTAGAAAATTATATTCAGCATTACCTTTTGCAAACCATGATCTTTCATACATCTCCTTCATAATTATAACAAACTTTCCAGCCCCTCAGCTGAGAAGCAACATTACAGGCCTGTCAGGTTTCTGGTGATAATGTCTTACTCTACAATGCCTCATGAAAAGTTGTCCTTTGAGGATCAGAAATGTAGAATAAGCACTGCTTCAATGTGTAAAGATAAGATTAAACTACAAGGAAAGCAATTAAATGTTTAGATCATATTAATAAAAGCATTTCCTGTGCTCACCCTGGTGTTATCATTGCCTACAACATTGAGCTGTGTATGTGTTTTGCTGACTTAAACATGAGCCTAAAACTCAAAAAGGGATTAAGGAGCTGCTTTTCAAAGAATACAGTCCAAACTACTTTTATTCACTGCTTTTTTACCCTGATGTAATGAAAAATTCTGCACTTGAAGAGACAAATCTCTACCCAGAATAAATATCAATCTGCCTACAAAGAAATCAACATGGATTAAACTCCTTAGAACTTTGTGATTTCTATAATAACTGCAACTTACTTTACACTAGTAATGATTTATAATTTTAGACAGATAATCATATTAATTTATCAATACAAACAATATTTATTTACTCTTTGGCCATCACATCCCATAATTAACTAAGCAAAATTGATGGAAATTGGAACCTCCGCAAGCTTAATAATTTTGTTTAGTACTAAGCAAAGTAAATTTATACAATACCAATTGCCCAGAGGCCTTAACCAGAAATTACAATACGATGTACTTAGCAAATCAGGTGCAAATGTGTCATGTGTTGAGAGAGTTATGGGCATTTTTTTTCAAGTTTATTTTGGGGATTTTTTAGAAGATTCAAGGAACGTTTTCTTTTTGTCACTAACACTTGTAATATAAGTCATGTTGCTTCCAAAGCACTAGAGAATGGAAATCAGCTGGAAATTTATCTTTGAATTGGTTTGCAGGTTTTTGACCATGGGCATGTTACCCATTTCATACCTAGCAGAAAAGAAATGAGAGAGATTGGGAAAAAAAAAACCAAAACATACAAAAGAATGGCAGAGAATAGAACGTCTTGCTGTAGCACAGAGTTACAGAGCTGTAATTTTATGTTATGCAAAGACTGTGTGGCAAACTGAAACAATATCTGCAGACAGCACTCGATACAAGAGAGAAGGCAGAGCTTCTGCTCTGGCAATCGCAAGATAGAGCTATTCCAAGTTTGCTATTTCCAGTTTAGTACTTTTGTTTCCAAGTATCAGTCATACCCCTAAAACAAAGTTGATGATTTGCAGATGTCTTTGTTATACTTTTCATGCTGACTAGTGCAGCAAGCCCTACTGTCTAGCATAATGCAAATAATACAAAGAATAATTAATAACCACAACTGACTTGTTTACTATTTTTTTAAGCCTGTAAATTAGTCTCTGAGGGAAATGTGGTCCACTACTTGAGATATTTAAAGTTAGGATGCATAAAACACAAGAAAAAGTCCTGTGGGGAATAAGCCCCTATTTATAGGACTATCAACTAAATCATCTATTAATCCTGCTTCACATTCAGTAGAAGAGTGAATTTACATAAAAGTTAAAAACAAAGTTCTCTTAATCTTAGAGTGCTTTTCCTTTTCTGATGAAAAATGTAATGTAGATTCTGTTTTATAGCAGAAACAAGTTAGGAAGTTCTCTTTTTTAAAGAGAAAATGGAATAAATACTCAATTGGAAGTTTGCAACATTTTTTAAGTCATGGTTCTGCCCAACTTGCTGGCTTTACATTTAATGCAAAGTTGTCGTTTTTTCTCTTTTTCACCCCAGAATCATGGAACAACTCTTCCCAAGCAATGGGAAGCAATTACATTCAACTGTGCAATAGCAAAGAGCTAGAAGACTATTCCTCTACAGAAATAACTTAGATTGTTATTTGCGTTGCATGGTTTTTAATATGTGCAATTACAGTCACAGAATTACATGGTAACTTCATTAAAATGCTGATTTAAAGGAATTAAAACAATAAGGCTTTCCAGGAAGAGACACGGCAAGGAATGCTTTCATCAAATCTCTATTTCCATGAGTAGGGCAGCCTTAGCACCAGACCTCTGCCAAGGGCATGCAGTTCTTCAGCATGTTCCTTCAAACTCTGTTAACAAACAGTAGCGTTCATTTCCATGGCAAGTAGATATTTCCTAGGTGAGCTTCAGCACATGCTGATATTCCTTTAGTGAGTTTATTACGTAACCTCCCAGAGACCAGGAGTGGTAGTAGGATGTATAAAGCCCTTGCCCTCCTACTTTGCAAGGGCTCACTTTCCACAACTTGCAAATGCCAATGAAATATTTAATTAGAGACTAACTTCTTCAATCATAACTCCATTTTTACTTTGCTGCTCTGCTGAAAATGTACAGATGCCCATGTTGGCTACTGGAGAAGCACTGAATATGCAGCTTGCTCTGTCAGTTAAAACCACGTTGGGAATCACTAAGTGAACAGAAAAATTACAAATCCTTAAGGACTTTGTTCATGTTCAAGAGAATGATATAAAGACCTAAATAAATAGTTGGCATTTCTGGTCAATAGCTGGTATGGGCTTTAACTTGCTTTGTTATCGGTATCAGAGTTAATAACTATCGTATTGTTCTATAAATACTCAGACCCCCAGAATTTCTGCATCCCTCATGAGTGGAGATAAGCTTGAGAGAAAGCAGCTTTACTTTTCTTATGCCACAACTTTTGTGTAATCTTAACCACTTCTTCTGAAACCAAAGGAACACGTTTCAGATATTTAATATAGTTCAACTTGCATCATGGAGTGAATGGAAGAACTGCACCTATGATAAGGTACCTAAAAGCAGAAGGAGGTTCACTGCCTGTGGCTTTTACTGAGAGTCCATTTCCTACAATTTGCTCTAAATACTTCAGGAAGATTAGCTATGGACAGGAAATTAAAGGTACCTAAAAGATATCATGTGATATAGAGTGTATAGTCCCACACTTCCCTTTGGAGCTCATTAAGATCTAGCTACATGTCCCATGGTTCTGGAATGCTTTTAAAAAGCAACTTTGCTCACAACTTCATTTTTTTAAAAAAGAGTAATTCAGTGTCTTCCAGTTTTCATTTGGTGATAGACTTCAAAATGAAAATTGATAACAGGGCTTGTAAGACTGCCAAGATTAGTTTTCCTGAAAATGTTGCTTATTTGTGATTTCTCTCCCTGTTAACTGAGGATGCTTATTCAAGTTTAGAAGATGGCAGCTAACAAACTTCAGTGGCTCTCCTCAGCATTTAAAGGTCATTTGTGAATGTCCGATTAGAATGATTGTAACTGAGATTAGTCCTCAGGTGATGAGAAATAAAATGAAAAGGGCACGTTGTTCAGGGATATAATGGAGACATGCCAGAGAGTATTTTCCCTTTTTCTACATAAGCAGCACATATTCTCCTAGGTAACGACCTAGCAAATCTCTGAGAATTATTAAACAATAGCTTTTAGATCAATTCTGCTCTCATTCACAACCTGCCTTCAAGACCAGGATTTGTTCTGCTGCTTTTAAAGTTGTTTTCTTTAGTTAAAGTAGTTTCACTGATAAACCTCTTGAAAACATAGACTTGTATGAGTAATTCCAGTAACCAGCTTGGAAATTTTCCCCCATAAGGAAATGAGAATTCACATCATGTAATATATTACTACATTTATCTACCATAAAGCCTGAACAACTAAGTTGTTAATTTTGTTAGTTTTTCTCTTGCTTCCATTTTTGTAGGGCAGCAAATTTTCTGTCAGCCATTATCTTGAGAAAAATTGTAATTGATGAGTTCATTTTCATTTATGCCTAAGGAATTTTCACATTATTGTAAGCTCAAAAATATTAGATAATTAACATTGGTGATAAAACTGCATTCATACTGATTACCCTGTTCCACGTACATGCTTAATTGTCAAATTGCAATAGCTTTAACTGCAAATAGACATCGTCCATTAGCCAACCAGACTACTCAATGAGAAAAACACAGACACTTTAGCTGTTATTCGGAGGATAAGAACAGAGTAATTATCATTTAAACAGGCAGTTTTATTTTTCTTATCCACTTGGAATCCCCCCCTAAAAAAAATTTTCCTCAATATTTGTAGATAAAGAAACAACACTGGTTGCAGCAGTGATACTGAAGTCTCCTAATGCACTGTCCATGCAGAACTCTCAGAGTGTTTTATAAAGTTACAAAATAAATATATAAATTTTGGAAAAGGGGGAAGCAAACATAAAGAGGAGAAACAATTTGCCAGGTGGTTGTTTATAACTTGAGTTACTGGATGAACCTTCCTGAATGAAAGAAAACACACCTCCCAGTTCCACATAGGAGAAAAGAGGAAAAAATTAATAAAACTTTCCTACATAGGTCATATGTTTCTCAAGCAGAACAGAGAAATGGGAATCACACTTTTCTTTCTGCCTTGGATCTGTTACTGATGTCAAATAAAAAGTAGCTCCCTCTAGCTCCCTGTGATCCCTTAGTGCACAAATTTTCTGATTGGACTGGACATCCATTACTTCAATATGATGAGCGACAATTTTGGCAGAAAGGCTGACAAAAGAACTCCATCTCTGGTGCATATTTCAATGAATTCTCCCTCTGGTCCATCTAATGCTGCATGATTTTTGGTAGTCCTTCTTCCCCCAGTACAGGACCTCCTTCAAATTTCAGAATCTGCCTCCAATGACCTGAACAGTCCCCACAGAAGCTGAATCAGTCTCTTAAGCATAAAGCATTTTCACCCCAGTGCATTCAGTCCAAATCCCTCTGCAGGTTCAGTTTAATGACAGAATTATATTCCAAGCTATTGAGCATTTGTGTTCACTCAGTCTAGTGTTTCAGCCAGCTCTATCTATCACTGGTGTTATTTCCCTGGATGGTTGTTTCATATTTTATTAGAAATGACAGCTCTATTATTAAGAAGGAAAAAAAACCCCAGCATGAAAGAAAAATACAAGTACTAGCTTTAAGATTCAGGTGCTAAAGGATGTGAAAGTTTTATCTGGTGACACATAGGAAGTGGCTGGATCTGTAAAATATTTTCTACTTGCATGGTATATTAAAACTGACACCAGCACAACAATTACTACCAATTATTTTGTCAGAGCATCTGTTTCTTTCAAAGTGAGAAAGTTAGAAGCAAAACAAAACATACCTAAAAGACTACTTTACTAGCGGTCACTTGACTGCTCAAGAATTTCATGAAGATGTAGGAAGAATTTTCTTTTCAGATTACTAGTTCAAAGCCATACTTGCTACTAATCACTGTATCAAATACCTGCAAGTATTTTATGAGAACTTCCATGATACTACTTGACAGGACAGATTCTCTAGTGGTCAGATGTCCCTATTAAAAAAAAAAATCACTATAATTTTTGCTTGTCAGCAGGTAAAAAAGTGTGCACAATAAAGTAGAAGCTCATTCTCCCAGTCAGACTGTATATGTGATTACTGGGGTTTTTTTCTTTTAAGTAATAAAAAAAGAGATCTGCAATGTTTTCATTGTAAAGTTAACTTAAACATAAACCTAACTCCATTAACATCCACATGTGGAACTCTCACCTTTAGTCAGTTTCCTACAGGCTGGGATGGCTGATTCTAATGTTTAATGATGTAGAATATGTACATCAAAACTGAACTACCTAGGATGCATGGGCTGTTGCACTGATGCTATATTGCCTCTGTGCATTAGCTCCAACAAACTGAATAAATTCCTGCAAACTCTAGACAACATAGAATCATTCCTGATGTTTTGCTTGGACAAAATACCTGTATAGAAATGAAGAGAATGTCCAGCAAAACAAAAGTACAGTAAACTTAACACAGCAAAACTGACCTTCATAATGAAATGGGCATGATAATATAGATCACAGCACTAATACTGACAGTATTTGTGAAGAATTCAGAATTCATCTCTACAATTCAGGAGAGTGTGTTTGCATGACTTACATTAACATAATCCTAGCAATACAGTCAAAAAAATTAATCAAATTTTTCGTTTTTCTCCTNAGAATTCAGAATTCATCTCTACAATTCAGGAGTGTGTTTGCATGACTTACATTAACATAATCCTAGCAATACAGTCAAAAAAATTAATGTCAAGGTTTCCTTATCTAGTCAGCTAACAAGCAAGCTGTGTTAATGACTGAGAAAGTGCTACTGAATGTAGCAATTCAAATGCTATTCCATACCCTGCCTTTTCTTACCTCCAAGTATGCTAAAGTAAGAGGAAAAAAATTTTTTTTAAGTTCACAGCCCTTTTAATCTGAGTAATGACATATTTTAAGTCACTGCCAACCCTTTCAGTGACAAAATGAATGCTATGTTTGGCAAGATGATGTATACTTGCATTTTAACTTTCCCAATTGCTTCCTAGATGCAAAGAATAGAAAAGATCAGGCACCCTTATAAGCTGCATGATTTTAACTTAATTTAACAATGTTTCTTCTATATTTGTGAATTTACATTCTAATATCAGGCATTCTGATAATACAGGAACTATATCAGGAATAAAAAACTCCTAACTCTTCTTATCCCATAGATTGGTTAAGAAATAGTGAAACAGAAGTTTTATAACTATATGATCCACTGGCTAAAACGCCTTTGGTGCTAGAAGTTACATTTCATGCTTGGGTCAAGACTGTTAAGTCTGTCAAGGTCTCAGGTGCCTCCTGTATGGACCACGAGGGCCCTAAAGAAATATAAAAAGCTACTGACCTCAGGCTACTTCTGTGTTTAATACACCTCTTACAGATATATGAATCTGAGAGCAGTGTTACTCCTATAGGGGAGAACTGTCAAAGTAATTTCAAATTTGAACCTAGCATAGAATAAAAAGTTACCTTTTTTGATATACAAGATCCTGAAGGAACACATTTTTACAACCCTCATTTGTGGAATTTAAAGCCAGAAGAAACCATTGGATCATACAGGCTGATCTCATGTGTATCAGAGACCGTTAAATTTCACCCAGACATTCCTGCACTGAGACAATTAACTTGTGATTAAAATAAGATTTTCAGTCTTGCTTTGGAAATACCAATGGAGAACGCACCACACTCTAGAGCTTCAACAGCCTCTTCCAAAGGTTAATAACAATCTCCCTGTCATATATTTTATATTTAGCATCCAACCCGAATCTGCTTAGTTTAAGCTCCCAATCACTCATTGTTTCATCATTTTCTGTTGGATTAGAACATTTTTTTACTCATGGAGAAATTATACAGTGTAACTGAGGCATCTCAAGATTAAATCCCTTATGGTATAGCATTTTCTACATTCCTCAAGTTATTTCAATTGCTTGACTACCACCAGAACTGAGCACATTTTCTAAAAAGAATTCATTCTATTTGCCTCTCTACCTAAAAGCTATCACAATGCAACAAGCTTGAATTACGTCCATTCTCACAAAAGCAGGCAGCCCAAGAATTTATACGTATGCTTCTGAATTCTTACATATGCACTAAAGAAGAGATTCAGTTAGTTGAGAATTGGATTATGCAACATTTGCACATAATTTTATTGTATGCATTCCTCAGGTTCTGCAGATGAGCTGAAACCACTTTCACTGTGTCAAGAAAAATAGTACCTGATCAGGAGTAACAAAAGTAGAAAGTAAGATATAGCTTCGAAAAAAAAAAAAACTTGCAGAGGAGATAAGGGAATTCTGGAGAAACTGGAACAACCAAACCAAGGAGCAGCACAATAAGCACGAGAACCATTTTCAAGGAAGGGCTTGAGAAGGACAGTAAATAAAGGCCACAGTCTCATTAGTATTCAGCAGTTTTGCTTGCTCTTAGAATGTCCTCAAGACTCAAGATCAGACAAAGAAGAATCTGCAGGCAAACAATAAAAGCACAGATGTTTGCTTTGACCACTAAGCAACTACTATGAGTGACGTACTAATATTTTTAAGTGCCTCTGACAGCAACCAAAAATACAATAAAAATAACAGGTCCAGATTGTACTTCAATAAATATTATCTGAAATTTTTCATGTAAGTAGATGAGAGAAAATGGAAACTTATTTCAAAGCGGAAAATCAGGACTTGAGAAATGGATAGTTATGAAATATCAACCAGGCTTTGTCCACACTGCCTGACCTTGGAAAGTCTTAAAAAGTCAAGCGGCATTCCTGAGAAACAGAACTAAACTTTAGGATACAGGACAGTTGGGACAGCTGAAATAAAGAGTCTAAATTGCTTCTGTGAGCCTCTTTTAGATCATTGTCCAGTCTTTTTAGAAATACCACCACCCTGCAAACTGAAAGTAAAATTAAATATTAACAAGAGCAAGAGATAATGTTAGATAAAACATAACAATACATCATCTAAATATAAAACACTTTTTTCCACAGAAATAAATATATGCTTACAAATCAGGAACAAGTTACAGAAGACCAGAACACTTCATTAATACATGTAAAATTTTAAAACTTTCCTAAATGTACACTTTTTCAAGTGAATTTATGCAAAACCAAGCCACAGCCATTCCTACTCAGCAATGCAAAACTTGACAGGCAGAAAATCTATCATTTTTTTAACTTACATCTACATTTCCTTCCTCCCTTTATTTCAGATTCTGCATATCATAACAGTCCTTCAGTGAGCTGTTTGATGCAGTATCATTACTGCTCCCATTCAAAAGCTAGAAGCTCCCCACTGTACACCAGCTGGATAATGCAGCTAAGGATGCAAACACCTATGCTCATTTGCATCACAACAGAAGCATATTTTTCTAAAGAGAAAATAGTTATTTGGATTTGGAGGACAGAATAACAATAAAATTAGTAAACTTATGGAGATCATTTCTAGGAGTACTTAAACCTTTAGCATAATATATGGCTATCTTAGATTTTAACTACAACTTGGAAATCTGCCCCCATCCATTTAATAAGTCTTCTAAAGAGAAAGGTGATGGCAGAAGAACTTATTGTTGTCTGAATCTCTGATTCACCATTCTCCCAGCGGATGCAGTTAGGAGCACTTCCGAGATATTCTTGTGCACATTAGGATTTCTCAGGCCTAAAAGTTCAATGCAAAAAGAAGTGGTATGTTCTCATGCCTCAACCTCTAACTTAGTTTGCATATGAAAGCAAGTCGCCCGTTTGGAAATTTAAAGCAACAATCCAGTGACTAATGTATGCAGAAGAAATTGAAAGCACTAACCCACTCCTGTAGATCAGGATTTCAAAAGCATTTTTAAAAGACTGCAGCTAACAAAATCCAACCACACAGGCATTTGGTAAAAGCAACATTAGTCCAAGCTGCTGGTGTGCATCACTCTTAGGAAGTGCTATATGTGCTGTGCATACCAGGCATCCTGGAGCAGCCTCAGCCTTTGGCCGGCCTCAAGATCTTTCCGGAGGATATAAACCACCAACTATTTAGAAGCATTCATTAAACTTAAATGTCCTGTTTGTTGGTTGCTCAGCTCAGGACATTTTGTAACTAATTTCCTGAGATGCCTCAGACCTTATGTCTTCACCAATCGCAGAGTATTACCTGTGACAGTGATTACAAAACCTCTTAGAATTTGCTAAGTTCCCTCAAAGGTTGTACAGTATTCAGTGTCACCCAGAGGGACACGCTGATGTAAGAAGTCTGTGGGAGCCTTTGTGCAGGATGTTAAGGCTTCATCCTCGTAGGTACTGTCCTCCAATAAGTTTTCTTTATAGTTCCTTAGGTAATCAGCAGAACTACACTTTCAGGTATATCTGGCACAAAAAAAAACTCGCTTCCTCTTTGCAGAAGAATTACTTCAGTTTAGAAAAGCCTGTTGATCAGAGATTAAAGTCCCCATTTGCTAAGCTTACTATGGTGGAAATGTTATGGAAGCACAACCGTATAAAGATTTGCAGGCAATTTGGAAGAAACAGAAGAGGGCTGAAATAATCAGCCAGGTGCTGTATCTTTGAGTACACCGCTGGAGATAGTCTGCACTAACAAAGCTGTCACTGATTGCGTCTGATTGAGGCACTTCCTCCATTCAATCTACAAAAATAAATATATTCAATAATTTCAGGCAGACCTGGACAAAGATGCATTACTGCAGCCTAATTGAGAAATAACAACCTACACATCCTGCCATGCCTATTTGAATTTCAACCCAGTGGAGACTAATGTCATTTCTGCACTGTCCCACTCCTGTGGCTTTTCAGCTCAGTGGTCCTGGGCACTTGCCAAGCTAGAAGAGTACAGACTCCCTCTCTGCCCCCTTTCAGCACATACACACCCTCACATTGTAAGGCTCCTGTCTCATTTCTTATCAGCAAACCTGCCCTAGTATTGTATTTGAATGCTGTGCCAATGAGATCTGATGAGATAGATGAGTTGCTGGTACTCTATGGAGAAAAAGATAGGTATGCAACAGTACACACTGCTCTTCAGAGAAAAAGATAGATTTGCAACAGTACACTGAAATATACACTTTAATAAAGAAAACAGCAATTGCTTGTCTATAATTTCACTGATTACACAACACAGCTTGCAACTCTCTAAATTACAGTTTACAGAGATGGCATCCTCAATCCTCTCATCTCTGTGCTTCTTTCTATGCATCCATTGCTATGACTTTTCCCTCCACAGCAGAATATGAATTTTGCAGCAGTGCTTTTTATTATCTGAGAGAAGCTGTCCTATGGCCTTGAAGTAAACAGAAAACTGTTTTTCATTAAAAGGCACATTCTTAGGGTAGATGACCCTCTATGAGAGGCTCAGGCAGTTACAGCCAGTCAGAGCCATATATTGTTCCATTGTCTTTGATTTCCTCAGGTGAATTTTATGAATCTAATAAATATCATGCAAAAATACTTGTTGCTTTGAAGCAGCATGAATTTAATAATGATATTTTTAAATTATGAACTAAGAGGAAACTGGCAAAGAGGTGACTAATTATGCATTTGGCCACATCATAAAACATAGTCAAGGAACTTTAAATAGTTAGACAAGGAATCCAGTCTGTATTTCCTTATTGAAAGCATGAAATACTGTACTGTTCTAAGGTTATTTAGTGCATGATAGTTGATGCAAATATTGCTCTTCTAAAAATCCATTTTCTCTATGAAGAGACAAGGCAGCAGTATTAAAAAGACAGCCTTTTTTTTTTTCATTTGAAACTGCAATGTACAAATCAAAGTAAACACTTTCAGAGTTCTGATAATCACATTTGTCATTTGTCTGTCCTTTCTTTCAATGGGTAAAAGTTCTTTCCATGCCTGGATCAAGAAATACAGGCTAAATATTCCACACTTTACTCATCACTTGTGGTAGTCAAGTAAATTAAAGTGACATCTATCCAAAGAATTTGCAAAATATGAATGCTTTGCAAGAAATCCTCTATCTCTTAAGGCAAATTTTATTTCTCCCTACTCAGTTTAAATAATTACTATGATTACAGATTTTGCATTTTTTCTCTAATCATAAAGTAATGCTACTAAAAGATGTGGTTGTCTTCCTTCTGCCATTTATTGTACCTTTGAATTTCTCCTTCTTTCCCTATTAAAAAAATCTAAAAAAACACAACAAAAAAAAGAAATCTCCAAAACAATTTCATGTAATAAAACAAAATACGACCAAGAAACTTCTCTGTATGTGCCTTTCTCATGGCATGTACTTACTTTCAAATCTCATAGGTTAGAGATAGCCAATGTCCTCCTACCTCAACAAGATCCCAGTCTGAGCTGCTTAAAGTGCATCAAGATGGTTAACACTACAATAAGTACCTTTAAAATTTATTAAGGATTTTTCTATCATTTTTATGAGACAATTCTCCTAACAGCTTCCACAAACTATTATGGACCCCCTACCAAACATACTAACTTCCAGAGTGACCTTTTTTCCCTCGGGGAAAAAAATAGCAAGACTACCTATTAAGGAAAAAAATATATAGTGAGATATATATATAAATATTATAGTGAGAGATATTTGTATTCAAACAGGAGACCACCTCCATTAAAAGACTTCTTACATTTGTCCTATCGTACTTCTGTGCTGGGACACAAAGACAAAAAAATTAAAATCTTTTGCTGTCCAACATGAAACAGAAATACAACTTGGATTTTAAAATCATAGTCATTTCTTATTTACACGATTAGATGTTAGAAGCAATTGTAAATCAATTTATAGTAGAGCCTATTGGTCATAGAAAAAGAGACACTTTCTCACAGTCTAAAGTCCCTTTATTTTGGCTGCAGGCTGCCAGTCACATCTTCAGACTCATCACCTGGGTGTATGAGTTTTTACAAATTACAGCACTTAGAACTTTTTCAAGAACCTTTGAGTTGCAAATGAGAACTCACCATCCCTAATCTCTTCTGCAGGATCTCCTCTTAAAAGTCTTTTCTTTTAGAGCTCCCTGGATAACAAAGTTCAATTAAATTTAGATGTATTTTTTCAATTTTAAGGTTTGCTTTAACTCTAGACTCAGTTAAGTCCTTGGTCTTTCCACTGAGAAACATTTGAGATTTTTCAAATTATTTTATTATAGTTGCCTAAATACATCCCCAAACTACACTCATTATCACATGAAAACCAAATAAGGACAAGATTTTAATAAAACATCTTAAAAAGCTCACATCCAAAAAGGACTAATTTTCTAAGGAAGAAGAATCTATGTACATTAGAAGAATTTATGTTCTTCATTCCCAAAAAACACATATTTCGTAGGATGTGTTTCCACATAACTTGCCAAGTCAAATTAAGAACTGTTTGATATATTTCATTGCTCAATCTGTTCAGTTTCTGTGAGAGCAGGGACAATTACACAGCACCCTCTGACACTTCTGGGTTTTTTATCTGGATTTGTCAATCCTGTAACTGCCTAAACCTAACACAATCTTGAAATGACTGAATTAGTACTGCTACACCAATTGGGATAATTATGCCACAACACTCACTACGCATTTGTCCTAGAAACTAAAATTACATGCTATTTCTGAAAGAAGAAATTATATTTCAGACAGTTCTGAAGGTAGCTGTACCTTTCTTTACACAGGACATGCTCCAGAATTTTAAGTATTAATGTAACCTCTAAATTGAGCAAATCCTTAAATCTAAAAGAACAAAAGATCATTTCATGTTACATGTTTAAGATAAAGTTATCTATTGCAAATTAACTCTAAAATAAAATACATTCACTAAAATGAAGTGTTTTATTATGAAACTAATTCCAGAGTTCCTCATATTGCAGTTATGCGGTTAGGAAACTGCTCAGTTACTCAAATTGTCTGTAAATACTTCATAAAAGCTGTTATTTACAGATTAGGCACTTACTAAAAAAGTCATTTGCTTCTTTCAGGAAATCATAACTGTATCATTGAATATATTACAAAACACAGACAAATGGGATAGAAAAGACAACATAGAGTCCCCCTAACTTGCAGTGACTGCACCTATATTCAATAAAATGCACTCACACTGATGTCACAGCCTGACATTAGCTTACACTGAAATACTAATTTGCTCCTTAGCCACGGAAAGCAAATAAACACAGAAAAGCTACTCCTCAAAGTTTAAAAAAAAAAGAATTATGAAGCTTGCAAGAGGCCCACAGTGTTGTTTTTTCTAAAGGAGGACTATTTTTCTTACCGCATTTACATTTGCTTTAGCTTTTGAAGTGTTAGAACTCACTCCCCTTCGCATCCACAGCCTCTGTCAGTAGGCCACTAGTTCTCATTTGTGTCAGCCGTATCAGCCATCCTTGCTCTTCTGCATAATCACTGAACCACAAAGAGCAGAACCGGGACAACAGTACCCGGACTTCATTTTCTCCCTTTATTCATTTTAAGGTCTTTTACTTGCAAAAAGATTAAGTAACCTTCTGATGGCCTAGATACCTTCCTATAAAGATTTAGGAAGCAGAGAAAGTAAAATATTTGAGTAAGATACGGTTCTCAAAGATCATATGTTATTTTTCTACCTTGGTTGATCCACCAAGGATTTATCAGAAATACAAATACAGTATTTCTAAATACAGTGCTCATTGCCCCGTATCTCCCCACAGCTGATAGTTGTCTTGACAAGTACATGGCAGAGACACAGCTAGAAGAAGCTTCTGAACAAACTCCTCATGTGGCTTCTGATGTGAATCAGATCTAATTTTTTTACCCAAGAAACCAGAATTTCTTCTTGAATTACAGTTACTCTCCAGAAGAGCTCTTAACACTGAAATGTCCATTAAAAATCAGAGATATTAAGCAATACTTACTCAACTGATGCTCCAGCTACTTGAAGTCTTCTACTGTGAGGATAACCCTGGACTCACTTCTTAACAAGTCTTTTGAATTTCATTCCCAGAATACCCAGAGGAACAGCATCCTTTACAGAATGGTCTGACAACCAATTTTTTTGCAATCTACACCACCACAGTCATATTCGGGACTTCTAAACTTCATTAATTTTTCCATTTCTTTGTACCTAAAAATTCACTTCTTTTATAAGCAGGATCTCAGCAGACAGGCAATTCTGCATTTGGGGCTCTAACCAAGAGTACCTGAAGCTCTGACAAGAACCATCTGACTCTTCACAGCAGTGAAGTGTAGCTAAAAATATCCCAGCCCTCTGGATCATATTTATCTTATCAATGAAACACAGTCCATGAGAAAACTGCAGATGCTCAACCAGATGCTTTACAACACTTGCTCCAGGTACTTCTCCAGGATGCAGCTGTGCTCATCTGGCTGACATTGGGATGATAGTGCAGACCTGGAAAGCAAAGATGGATAACAATCCTTAGCAGGACCACTGCTGGCAGTAAAATAGGTAGAATAGAGCTTCAGGCAAGATGGCAAACATAGAAAGGGGGAATTATAGGATTAGCTGTGTAGGAGTTCTGGAGTCATGTCCCACAACAGGCAGCTGTGCTGCAATGAGGTAGCAAACTGATCGGGCAGAAAAGCAGATGATGAGTGACACAGTTACACAACCAGAAATTGTGCAGGGCTTAAAAGCCCATGCTGTGTTTATTGGTATGGGAGTATATCATGTAGAAACTTGAACGAGTACTTAATAAATGCTGTGAGCATATTTCCTAAAGAACAACCAGGAGAAGAGAGATCAGTCAATCTGATACTCTTGAGCAGATACTGCTTAGTTTATGCACATTCAGACTAGTGAGAGCATGAACAGGAATCACACAAAGAAGAAACCAATAGCATCATAAGATTTATCTAGAGTACAAGTTTTTATATCTACTAATTACACTCCTCTAGACTATTATTGTTACTTCCCTAGATGTAATTTATTACATTACCTTCTACTTCTAGAGGCCTCAACAGCATCATTTAATTGGCATTGTTATAGTTTAGAACTGTGTATGTACTAGACTAATTACTAAGAAATAGCTCTATGATTCCCACTATAAACTATTCAACATGGTAAAATAATGAATACATAATTCTTCATACACTTCTTGTTGCTTGAAGTCTAACTCAAGCTGACTTGATACATTCCAATGGTTTCATACATGTGTCACTGGAGCTTAGCCTGAAAAACATCATCTTTATTAACACTTGCTAAAATTTTGCTTGTTGCAGCACTGGACACTGGGCTGAAACTCCTCACTAATATATTTGAAGAAGCTATTAAATAAACCATGTTGGCAGCCTGTGCATTCATCTTCATCAATTGCATCTTTTCTTTTATAGTATTTTTAGGTTTAGTTTAGTCGGTATGACAACACAGAACAAACGTTTAGATGCAACATAATTAACTGAAGACATGCTGCTGTGCAAGAAGGATGACAGTTGACCTAGCTTTAACCTCTCATGCCTTTGAAGGCTAAATTAGTTCTGTGAAATTCGTTGAAGGCATGACATTGTAATCATGCTTGACTTGGAAATTAGCCAGACATCCAACACAACTTCACAGCAGCTGGGAATTAAAGTGTGCCCTGATTTTGCATGACTGCATAGCAATACAAGGATTACATATTTTCCAATCACTATCAAGGAAAACCACTTTCTTTTCCTTTAAGCAGATGACATTAATATTATCTTCCATTCCATAATGGTCCTAATCAAAAAGAAGTATCATCTAAACTCTCCATTTTATGACTTTTCTATATGAATAGCACATATTAGTGCTCCTTCAAGACATAAATTGACAATGAAAACTCAGACAATGAAACTTAATGCTAATGATTCTTGTGCAATAATGACACCATGAATACGTCTTCTATATGTATCATTAGAATATAGAATACTTTTCCAATTAGATAAAAATAATCTGACCTTAGTTACCAGTGCAGAGGCATGCTACAACACTAATAGATGACAGGAAATGCAGAGTTTAAAATTTAGCAAAATACTGAAAATAACATTTTCTCCTGGTTCTGAGGGGGACAGGGTTAAGTGCTGCAGATATAGGTATCCCATGTCCACCAGTAGCTAGGAATAGCCAGGAAGGGTTGCTTAGCTCATCACCATGTGATGTGACACTGTGCTGACTGCTCAACAGGTTAATAGCCTACCCTATCACAATAGAGAAACTTCTGAAAAACAAAACTATTTATTAGAGTCTAAAATTACTGAGATCCCAGCAGAACATCTGCCTGTCTGTACTGACTGCATTAAAAGTTGCTTTGTTACAAAACATAACTCTTTAGGACTACCATTATCTTCGGTACAATTGTTTCATTTGGCTACTCTTGGTGTTAAGCAGTGCATAAGATTCCCAAGAAGATGTTTATGATAGGAAGGCATTAAGTCAGCTAGAGCCTTCACACAGATCTTTCCCACACAGCAAGCATACAAAGAATCCTACAATGCATTTAAACCTTTAAATAAAAAGGTTTAGTAAGTGATTTACAACTTATTTAAGCCTTTAAATGGTGAAATATTAAGGCAGCTGGAGAAGGTAGCATAAAATTTAGGTTCTCGTTGGATCCTTTCCTCTAGGCATGGTTCAACTCAGTTGCAAAAAACTCTGTTGTTTCCCTTCAGATTAACAGGAGGTTCTCTTAGTCTCCTTGGGGATCACTGGCTGCTCCACAGTGCTGTCTGTCTACTTCAGTTGCAGACATTCAGCTCCCTGCTGTGGCTCCTTTACCTGCAGCAAACAGTCATCGCTCAAACCCGTTCTCCAAAAATGGGAAATCCACCCAGAGGGCCAGAGATGTACTTCAAAACTAAAGAAAGTTTCAAGCAAACTACAAACATGTTGACACAAAATGATCTCAAATAGTTTTTCTGGAATTCAAGTCACAGCTAACTTCAAAACCTTAGTATTCAAAAGACGAAGAATGTGAGATTAGATTTGTGCATATGAAAGGATTTCACCATGAATCCTTTTCATAGAATCTTATGACTATTCTTCAGTCACTTCAGTGTCCATATACTCTCACTTTTGTTAGGGAAAGAAGTGTCATTCCCTTGTACAGCTACAAAACCAAAGCATAAAAAACATACAGTAGCTTGCTCAGAGAAGTAAGAAAACCTTTGCAATGAAGTTTCTTAAACACAAACATCCTTCACCACAGATCAATTGCCTTGCTCTTGAACACAATTAGGAAGGGAGATGAACTGCCACTGCTCTACTGAGGTCACACCTTAATTTTAACTTATTTATTGTAATTTACCCACGGAATATATTCCATAATATATAATAAATAAGCTTTTATAAAGTTAACAATGCTTTTGTCCTGTCACATCCTGTACCTTCACTGCAGTGATAAGTTGACCTGTGATGCCCAATAAAGAAAAACCTAGCAAGTACATGGGGTTGTATTGTGCAGATCTGCTGAAGTCACAGAATGTCTTAGACAGGCTTATTATTAACAATTAGCCACTTATTGTAAATTCTAGCTGACACATCTCATTAAATATATGCCAAAATAGACTTTGGTGATTGAACCTCATTTTTAATAGCTTTTCCCAGCATTCTACCAATTGTTCTCAGGAAGCTGAAAATTACTCCTACCACTAGGATGCCCACTTTATTCTTGCTGACTGCTGAGAAATTTCAAAAGGCTGCCCTGCCTCCTCTGTGCTTGATAAAGGGTAAAACCCAACCATGTGCTGATGACGGCGATAGGCTTTTAAAAACCTCTCAGCAGTCAGCATGAAGGGAAAAGGAGTAGGGGGTAAAAGAAAAAATACCTTCCATTGTGGTTTTGTCTACATAAGAACCCAGAGCAGCTTACGGCATTAACTGCCCTTCTGACACCCAATTTTATGTGCATAAGTGGGACTGGACAGTTGGTCTAGTATCTGGAATCTAAAAGGAAGCTCATTGTTGAAATGTCTGCAATTAGATTCCATCCCCAGAATGAAGCAAATAATAAATAAATGAAAATATTTTTCTTAACTATCAAACTTCTGCAAAGATGCTTTTTCAGATCAATTTTTTTTCTTTTTCCCCAAGCCAGCTTCCCATACAGAGAAGCAATTCTGGCTGCATCTAAGAGAAAGCAAGCAATTGCAGGCAAATTCAGTCCTCTGTATCTTAAGACCTCACCACCCAAAGCCAATTCTCTTAACTTCAGTACTCTCTTCAGTTTAAATGCTTCCAACCTCTGAGTAAGTATCAGAGCCTAGCTTGAGATTTCCATTAAGAAAACTCATGGCCAACAATCTTCTACAGTATGAGAGTACACAAACCATAGGGATCAGAAGTTTACTCATGCTGGAAAGGACCTCATCAGAAGGGCTGTAGTCCAGTATCCTCCTGAAAGCAGGGTTGACTACAAGCTCAGACCAGGTTGCTCAGGCCTTTTCTCAGTCAGGTTTTGAAAAAATTCCAAGAACTCGTACAGTGTGGGACTATACAATCTTCAGGCAAATCGCTATAGTGTTTGTCAGTCCTCAAAGTGAAAACATTTTTCTCTTGCATCCAGTCAAAATCAAGATCTTTCAATTTCTACAGATGTGCACAGTACAGGCTGATGTACTGTGAAAACAGGCTGATGAAGCAGGTAAGTATCCAGATAGTCCAGCATGACTGACACAAACAACCAACAACTTATGTTGCCTGCATAAGTCTCCAGCACTAATTGCAACTCCATCCTGCCTTCTAATTGTACTACTTTTACTCATCTGACAAACACATTCACAGCATTTGCCTCTATCCTACAATTCATCTGTTTAAGAAAACACTCTTGACAAACTCTTCTGGACTATGAGAAATAAATTGAAATGCAAACCAAATGTATTCATAAATCAAGAGTTTTTCAAAATTGGGATGCTAACATATTTTAAAAAGTAATAATTAAAAATAACATATGGTTGGAAAATTAGTTACCTGCAATCCAGTCCACTGAATGGAGGAACTAGGAATAAGTCTTCAGAAACCTCACACATTTT
This sequence comes from Turnix velox, assembly GCA_013400935.1. Lineage (NCBI taxonomy): Eukaryota > Metazoa > Chordata > Aves > Charadriiformes > Turnicidae > Turnix > Turnix velox. Next base: position 217,547 of record VZTY01027442.1, on the reverse strand, counting down.
GCTTCATAAGTATACAGGTGTGGATGTGGGGTCACTGGTCTGTGTTCCCTTAGAATTGATTCAGCCAAGGCTTTTTAATGATTTGTTCTAATGGAAACTTACTTTACAATCATTCTTCAGCAATCTAGTAAAGCCATCTTTCCTATCTAAATAGAAAGTATTCTCATCAAGAAATCTGCAACAGAGTTTGGCTATTACAGAACTTCCAGCTTTCCTCAGGGATACATTTCCCACAAGGGTTCCTGCCTTTTAATTGACATCTTGGCATCTGAGACCAAACACTGTGTCTTCACTCCATTTCTAGCTTATCCTTCAGACAGCCAAGAGCAGTTTCTGTCATGAGGGGCAATTCTAACAGAAAAACTGGATTAATAACAGGAAACATATATGGCCATTAAATCAGTTTCCTGTAATGAAATTTGAGGATATTGCTTTTTTTTTGATTCTTAGCTTCAGAAACAGAAATGGTAAAGACTCACCAAGTCACACACAAAGCATGCTAACATCCTGGCAATGCTAAGTGTCCGTTATTTCTCCTCTAATGCTATTCCTGTATCTGTTCCGAAACAGAAAGAAATCTAAAAGAACTTTGCTTTCTTCTTCAGTAATGCATACTGCAAGGACAAACTAATACTTCAAACTGACTCTTGTCTCTACCAACAGCTCCTACCTTCACATTAGGAGAGGCTGGGCTTCTGAGGAGGCGGCAGAGATATACAAATCAGCTTACATTCACAGCAGCTTGGGAATCCTAGCACTCTACCTTTAAAAGGAAAGAAAGCAAAGGAAAGCAGTAACGTAAACTCAGTTTAATTTCCTGTATTTTGTTGGATTTTTGAAAATAAGACTCCTGAGGTAAGCTAGAATTTTTTTGAATACAGAAGGTTTTTGTAAAAAAATGAGGAATTCAGAGCAAAACTGTTTAATCTTACTGAGAAACAAACCCAGACATTCTGACATATGGAAAGATTCTCAAATTCTCTAATCTGATTCATATGGGCTATTTAGGTAATTAATTAAAGCTGCTCAAAGAAAGGTAAAGAGGGAATATCAAAAAAAGGAAGCCAAGCAGATCTTCACAAATACAGCAGCTATGGCACTCCTACAATCATCTAAGGAGAAATTATGGGAATTATGAAAGGGGTAGAAGCTGGGTAAAGCTCAGAGGCTGAAAGAAACCTGCTATTTGACATTACAGTGAGCTCTGGAGCAGAGAGAAAGCTGCATGATCTTTCCTGTAACACAGACAATACCTCCTCACCTTCCTGAAGCTCCTCTCTATGTAAGCTTGGGTAACTCACCATCACAAGTCCCCAAATTGCATGGAACATGACTGAGCAAGTATGGCAATCCCTCAGACAGAACAGACCATTTTTACTATTTTTACAACTGTAAAGAGACACTCACTGGCCTCAATTATCAAACAAACTAATAACACGTGCAGCCAGAGACATGTACAAGAACCGAATCCCATCCACAGTTTAAAAGGACAAGGAATAACTGCTGCGCTGAATTTGAAAATGGGAACCTTCAATGACTATATTCTTCTTGATGGGAAGATGTCTGGGGCCAGGCAAAGCTGAAAGAACCACAAAGATCTTCAAACCAAGCACTAATTAGCAGAAGTCAAGTACAATACTGTTTCCTTCTATATAAAAAAGGTCCTGCTCAGCCTTCCAAATCTCTATCAGCAGAGCACAATACATAGTATTGTTCCCTGAACAAGGAAGTGAAATAAGGCTTCTAATTTCTTGACTAACTTTATTTAAGGAAAGAATGAAGTTGGTGCGAAAAAGCAACCAATGGATTCTCAATCAAACGAAACACTCAAGGTCATGATTTGAAGCCAGTCACTCATTTATTTAAAAGTTATGAATGTGTTTAAGTGCCTTGCTGGATGAAGGCCCAAGACCTCTTTTTTGAACTATAGGCTATCTAAATACAACAAATAAATGGAATTAATACTTGAGAACTGAAAGTTTATTTAATGATAAATTCTAAAATCCTAATTTCCTCTCTGTTTGCAGCCACACAGAGTGTATTGGAAAGTATCTCACCTTCACAATGACATTTGCTATAACCTCTTCAGAAGACAAACAGCCTGGACTCACCTGTCTGGAAATCAAGGAAAATGTTGTAATAATAGGAGATACGGCATCAAGAATTCTAAGAAGAGGCCAGTATCAAATTGGGACCTGAGTACATTAATTCCATTTTCTAAAACCTGTAATAAAACCAGAATCTGGCCAAAGTGCTTTCTTTTAAATCTTGCTAAATAGACAAACAGTTATTGTCAGAAATATGCACAGGTTAAAAACTTCTGTACAAGAATACATCTTGCAGTCAAGATATGTTACTTGCATAGTACCAACAGAGAAAAGCAGCCCTTTCTGTGTTAATAGCTTTCAAAGTACTAAGGGATTCACAGGAAAGGAAGAAGACAATAAACTAAGGGAAGTTAATGAACTTGCTAGAAGAACCAATGAGTGATAAAGATGGAGAGGAATTTATTGTTTGTTACTCACATGCTTTCCATTACTGAAACAAACCAGTAATTAATCTAAGAAGATTTAAGTGACTTTTTCACAATTGCACTGGATGGGAGATACATTTCAGTATATGACTAAATTGACAAACTACATTAGCAGAGAGGGCCAGACTGAAAAAACCTGTGCCAAGACAGAATCTGAAGGATGCATACATCATCAAATAAAAGGATTCATCTCAGTACTGAAATTTCTCATTAGTATCTTGTTGCAGTATGGGCACAGGCTATAAAGGGTTAACAACTGCTCAGCTCAGCGCCTGAGGCAAATCTTATCAAGCTTTTGTCTTCCACTGTTTTGGGAAGGAGTCCTCGATGGTCTGGGAAAGTATCGAGGGAGTCAAGAACAAGGAACAGTAACAAGGACTTGTGTACAGCTATGTGTTGGCAGAAGAACTCTAAGAGGAAGGTCTGACATTAATGCAAGAATGTAACTTGTAACCAATCAGTATGTTAGTAGCATTGATAACTAGCCATCACTGTATATAAGCTTGTCTCATGCTCTCAATAGACGGATTCTGGCAGATCATATTGATCGTGGAGGTTAGCCCTTCTTACACCAACCATCGTACTTCATTAGTATCTCATCTCTGTAAGTATCAGTACAGACACAGTAATAAAAAGCATTACAGGACTTTCAAAGTACCACATTTCTAAAGCAACTTAGCACATGGAATCCTGAGAAACTAAAGCAATATAGCATTTGCAATGCTGAGAAACTACATTACCTCTTGGTATTTCAAAGATGGCAATTTTGTTAACCGACTGTTAGAAAAATTCATTGCAGTTAGAGGAGATTTTAAAAAAAAGAAAGGGAAATGCAGAGAAACAGTAAAACATTAGTAGATTTAGTGGTATCTGTCTAGCAATAGATAATGAAATAAGCTATCAGCCTCTCCAAAAAACTCTGAAACAAAAATGTTCACAGAAGACAAAACTAAAATCCATGTCTTACTGATGGAAGGGTATTTTAGTTTGCTCATTTTTTTTAATTTATGAGCTTCCTCTTAATAGAGGAAACACACAGGGTTTTTCATTACAACTACTATATGAAGACAGGTTCAGAGTAAGATGTGGCTTTGCATCTATCTTTCAAGATCTACTGCACTTAATACAGACAAAAAGCTTCACCTTGTTTAGCCACATTATATCTTCCTTAATTGAGTCTCAATAAAAAGACTGTGTTATAGTGCTATATATATTAATTGGTTTTCAAGACATCTCAAATAGGGATTCATTTCAACATAAATACAAAATATAAGCCTCTTGTAATTGCCAAAGCGTTGACTTAGAGTTAAACATAGCGAACCAATGCATCAAACCTCTAGATCTATTTTGTATCTAGCTTGCAATGCAAAGTATTACTATAGCAGATTGATTTAATGCTGCTGAAGACTAAAGCAGGACTACATCTGGGATGTATGAAAGGCTGTCACAGAGGGAAGGCTTAATTTATCAATTTGCCAGTTTCTCAGGGGAAGCCATTAATGGCAACAGCATGAGGCTGCCTTTTAGAAGCATTGTTGGACTTATTTTTCTAACTTTACAAAAAAATTAGAACTTTTTCCCTCATAAAATACCAGATCTGTCAGACAAATAAAAGCATGACAGGAAACGCAGCTCTAGCACAGACAGCACCATCTATTCATCTCACAGCTTCCTGCTTACGTTCTTAACTCTAAATGCCATAAACACTATATATTGAAAAAAAAACAAACAAAAAAAACCCCCGACAACAAACAAGCTACACAACAGAACAAAAACGTGCCAAAAATCTAAAAAATCCACCATACAAAAATGCTGTACCCCCACTCCACATGTAATAAGAGATACTGTCTTTTAAATAGCATGATTTTGTTTGTACCTGTAGATGTCCAAGGAAAGACATACAGAAACACCAAATCACAAATAAGTCAGTAACTAACTCTTGTATCATGAAGCATTCTAGTAACAACTACTCAACCCAGTTCAAACTTTTTAAAATCAAATTCTTTTCAGCATCTTCAGAATTACTTCAAGGCAACTTCAGAAATCTGTACAGCATGAGCAAATGAAAAACTCAAGTTGTATATGCAGCTCCAGGCCAGAAAAACATTTAAAAGTTCCCCTGAGTCCATGTCCCACTGACTCAAATTATGTTTTTGCCTGTTTGGAGTTCTAATAATTCGTTAGACCTATGAAATATGTTAAACTTATACAGAGCAGGAATGATTTCCACCATGAATTATCATTGTTTCTGTTTCACCACTGAAGTCTAGAAAATATTTAGTAAGGAATAGTGTCTAAGAAAATTGCGAGATTTATACACAGTTTTCTGACTCTTAAAATCAGAATCTGCAGCTTTCTAAATTAGCATAGTTTTAATTAAAGCATCTGATTTGCTTCACTATGTTCCTGCAGGGACACTGCACCCAATGAGGAATAAGTGAACACCCCCTTTCAGGCACTCCAAAACAAGCTCTCCCTTTCACCTTTGTATATTTACAGATGTGACATGTTTCTTGACCTGACCTCTGACAGATGGGTCACTGAGAAGAGGAAGCCACGCCCCTGTGCTTTTACTCTATAGCTGAACTTGCACTGTAGTGGTCTCCCATCCAGTGATCCTTCCCTTTGATGTCAAGTTCAGAGAAAGGCAGACTGATACTGACTCACTGGAAGAAGAAAAAGAGTTTCTTTGTTTGTAGAGACAGAAGAACTGACAAAGGAAGGAGGCAACTGTGAACTTTCTGGCATTTCTCCCCTTACTTGGGTGACAGGATGAAATGAAGTACCATACTTATATATTTGAACTCCTTACCATTTCAAAGGATTTACTGTGGTGTTCCAACTATTTTTAACTCTAAGAAAGGTGAAGAAAAAGGATACTGTCATCTATGCAACTCATCCTCTTTTACCAGGAAACTCCCCAGCGATTTTGATTACAAATTTTGTATTTAACCCATGGGCAGAGATTACCTCAGTATGCATTTGCCCCTGGAATATTAATTTCCCCATAGGAACTGCAGATAAATCAAAAAACATTGAGGGCAGAAGAAGGCCTTCAAACAACTTTTTCATCAATTAACAGCATAACATCCGTACTTGACCTATTTAGGAAGACTGCATCAATCATGGAGGGAAAACTTATGGGACTACAACACTGTGGAAGAACACACTGATCTGCAGAAGACAGACACTTTTTACTAGAACATAAACACCTCTGAATAACAGCATTCAAGACATTCATCATCTGTTCTCATAAGCTCTGAAATCTAACACTAGTGCATACAGAAAATTAAAACCCTAATATTCAAAAATATGTTACTAAACTTAGAGTCAAAGCCACCATGGTAATCAGTGGCATTTCAAAAGCATCCACATGGATATCAGACATTCATTAAATCTAATACTACAGAGTAATACTAACATACTCCAGCACCAACGAAGCATTGATTACATGTTATATACATGGGATTGGAACACATTGACACTTGAATCAACCAGGATAATTGAAATATACATTTTTGTCAAGGTTTTCCATTCTCCCAAGTGGTCAGTGGGTGCAGATGGCTCACTCACTGTAATTCTCAGACTGTGAATGAGAGAAATAAGGGATGATTAGCCCTGAGAGATAATGCTTAGCATTCTGAATAAGAACTCCATTTATGTTTATAATCCCACAGTTTTTTCTCTGTCCCTTGAAAGATAGTATTTTTTCATTACAGAAAGACAGCACATATTACTATTCTAGATTTACAGATCTGGAAACAGAGTACAAAGACAGCTAATCTGTCATACAGGCTTGTGCTGAATCACAGATCTGCTGAGAACCTACAGGCTATTTTGATATCAGTGAAATTTGTGCAAGCTTTGTACTTTCTGAACTGGGCCTTCATTGGAAAACTTAAAATACTGTCTTAAAGCCCACAGTGAGAACTGGTGTCCTGGTAGTAGTTTGTGGTTTCATCTTTCTCCCCATTTACCAGATATTTCCAGACAACTACAATTGCTGCAATTGACTGACATTCCCATCAATGCTTGTTAAAACATTCAGGTTTTTAAGGTTTCTCTAGTGCACTGGCAGAATCTTGGGCCAGCCCTGTTTTAAACTAAATTGATCTTGCCTCAAAGATTAAGATGTGTGAGAAGCACATCTGTCTCCAGACCCAGGTGGTCAGACTTCAAGAGCTGCAATCTGTAGGGAAGCAACAGGTAGTTTGCCTTCATGATCCATTTGATTAGCATGTTCCTTTTGCTTCATCAGTGGAAGCTAAACTCTGTATTGCAAGCCATTATCCTCTACCACACTTTCAGTTTTTAAACTCGAAGTTGATGAGTTTTCACTGAGTAGAAAAAAGCAGCGTAGATTAAGAGCTAGATTTCACCCAGTGTCACTCCAGTCATTTAAAAAAGATTTAGATAGCATAGCACTAACATCTATGTTTCCAAACTAAACAAAGTCGCCAAACAAATAAATAGCTTCCACAATATTGCAAGGATATATTATAGGGACCATTCTGCAGGAGATAAAACCCTTTTGAATGCAAGGTGAGCATAATTATTCAGAAAATTGAGTCTAAAGAGAAACACGGTTATGTGCCTTCTCCTTTTTAACAGCCATGTAATCCCACTCTTCCTTTTACACACAATGAAAGGAAAAAACCCAGCTCTTTTGCAGGCCAGCTAGCAAATGCAAATTTAAACCCTCTTTGCCAGGTACAGAATGTGTCTGAATTCCATCGGTATCACACTGCTACATACCAATTACTTTAATTAGGGTGAAACCCAAGACTTACAAGAGAAAGTTCACAGGGCAATTAAGAAATAGTTTTTCTCTTCAGTGCTCTTTCTTTTGTCTTCTTCTTTGCTCATTTTCCTGCTTCCCTCCCACCTTTTCTCCACTCAGAGTTTCTCATTGTGACTCTTTAGTAATTTTGGCACCAGCATTGTTGTACTGACTACTTCATACAGTCATGAGAGCCAAAAAGCTAGTTGCCTTTAATGCTTCCAAGAGAAGGTGTAAAGAATGAAAAGCAAAGAAATGTAAGTAAAAGGATTTATTCTTAGAGTGCAGTTTTGTACAATGCTTTGAAGTGCGTTTTACCAAAAGCTATAGCACATTCTGCCAAGAAATGACACTGCTCAAAAGTCAGAGAGGTAGGTAATCTCACAAAACATAACAAATGTGCTAAACAATAAAGGAAACTGATTAGGTTGTGTAGATGTTCTTCAGGATCTATAATCAGCAAGATAATACTGAATGAATCAATGAAACTGGAGTTGTCTTAACAGTACCAACGAAATGATTACAGCTTTCATGGTTTGTTTCAACATAAATTTTGATTTTAAGGGCTACCCAATCTCAATCCACTTTGTGGTTAGCAGCAACGTTTGACAGCTCCTATGTCAATGTTGTTATATTTCCCAGCTTGAAAATTCAAAACAGAACATCTCAGAATTTTTCTGAAGAAATTCCCACAATAAATTCTTTGTCTGTGACAAAAACCCTTCTGGTTCTGAAGTGGAAGGATTTGTAAAGTACTCATGGGATTCATTTATCACATCTTATGTGAGCAATCAACCTTTAATTGTTTGGCAAGAGATAAAAGCCATGAAAAGTGTTATTTCTCAAATTCACTATATTCTGTGAGGACTTCAAATCACTACTATCTACTGCTATTTATGATGCTTCCTTATGGATATTTGTACAATCCTGTCTTTCAAATTTAAAAGTTGGAGACATTTCACTAGCCACAGAGGTGCCCCATTTGGAATACATTCCCACAAACCAATTTACAATCATAATCATTAGCTAGTAATTATAAACTAACAAACCTTAAAGCTTGACAGTTAAGCTATATTATAAAAGCAGATTCCAGAATTTAAACAACTGTTTTTTTAATCTTATACACATGAGGCTATTCATCATACACTAACGCTAGCACAGTTAGTCTGATGGTCAAAGGGAATTGACACTAAATGCAAAATTTTGCCCACCAGTACAGCTCTAATGAGACACATATTTCAGACAGTCATGAAAGTCACATAATTTTGCATTACCCCTGCATTTGAAACTGAGCTGAAAGGGAGTCTTGTTGAAAATTCAGACACCAAGAGTTTGACATTCAGCTGTCCATTGGCGAGAGGAATGTCATCACTGATTATAGAACTTAGTGTGGAAACAACATCTGGTTTAGAATTAAGACTAATAATTTCTGAATAAACACTTCTTTGCTTATGTGCTGAACCTGAATACAAATTTACCTTTTTTTTTTAAGCAGACAAAGTAGATCAATGGAATTTTACAGAATTAGTGCTAAATAGAAAATAGTTTCATTTTTCAAATGGAAGGAGATGGATTCTTTGTTAGGATACATTATTTATACACTGATTTAGACCACATGAGATGAGAATTGGCCCTTGCCTCATTAAAAAGAATGATTTGAACCTCTCTCTTGTAGTAAATGGCAGTATCTCACTGATTTCATCTAGAGCCACATCAGATTACAGATGTTTTAAAAGCAGAATGTATCAGTGTGACCTAAATACATTCGAAGCCAAGGTAGTTATAGTGTGCAAAGCCCTAAGTGTATCAGTCATTTCTGAAGAAACCCTCTTTTAATTCAATTAAAACTCCTTTCCAGGTGATTTCAGCTAAACAGAGAAAAAGAAATAAAGACCTTCCATACTAGGATTTATGTCAACTGAACTTTGGAAGTCTACAGTCATACCTTGGTTTTGTAGGAGCATCTTTCTTGCACCAGCAAAACCCTGTCATTGCAGACAATGCAATTTTTGCTGCTTTATAGTGGTTAGATATTTATTCTAGTGCTCATCTGTCATATTGAACAAGTTGTACAAGTATACAATTCATTTTAAATTTTTCAGCACCTTTTGAATTAATGTAAGGGAGTATGATGCAGTGCTGTTTTGGGGTTTTCTTTGACTGCCATTATCAGTCCTCCTTTTCTGAGATAAAAGGCTGAAGAAAGAACAGTAGTTACATAAGGTGAGCTTGGGCCAAGGACACAGCTTGGTTTGAATTTACAGCATAGGTAATACTAAATCACATACACTGTTCCTAAACTTTAGAAATACACAAGTCCACATACATTATCATGTGAGCATGAAATCACGATGAAACAGATCTTTGTCTGAATCAAAAAGTAACAATAAATAGAGTATACATACTTCTAATTGACTAGGTAAACATACAAGAGATGAAGGCCACACTTGGGATCTACTATAGTGACATTATTTACATTTCTAGAAACATGGATATCCAGATGTTTCCCTTCTACTGTACCATGATACAGTAAATACTTAATTACGTAATTAACATTTAAATGGTAATAAATAAAATAAACAGCATATTCTTTGACATTGTTTTCAATGTTCTGTAAGTTTCCTTTGGCTAAAGTTATTCTCCTGATAAGTATAATTTTCTCCAGAAATATCAGTATAAAAAATATGCACTGTGGAACACAAGTGCTGACTTGATACTCAGTTTTGGAGTCCCACATGTCCTATCATTAGTGGCAGACTGATTGTTTTCTATATTTCAGCAAAACACACTGGACTAATTATAATTCCGCCAACAGTGGAGTTGAAGAACACAGATTAATGATCAGCAATTAAAACATCAACAACATCAGAAACAATAATGTTTCATACTGTTTATTTCTCTAGCCTGAAGTCACGCTATTTCTCTTTAGACATGAAATACATAATGCAACCGTTACATCCAACGTGAATAAAATGTTAGCATATTGCATGCTGAGATTCATATACTGTGGCTAATTTACAGTACCTAGAAAAGAAAGGAATGTGCAGTTGGTGTATTGCGCATGTGCAATAAGAAGCTAAATCAGTATAAGAACTGAAATACAAAAAGTCAGTTGTAGTACTCTATCCAAAGTCACAAAGAACCACAATCAGCTTTTAAACCATGAAGTTGTTAGCTAAATGTATCAGACTGTACAGTGTACAGCTTCAAATGTTTTTCTCATGGAGCAACACTGTCAGGTTCAGCTGACGAGGTTCAGCCTGGCCTTTTGTGTCACATGTTTTCTTAGAACCAGCAACAGCATCATAATCCCTTTTGTCTGCTGCAGCATCCAATTTAATCAAGTCTCTAACACAAAGATCACCTGATGTCATCTCTCATTTGTGCACTAGGAAATCAAAGGATGCAGCTGCAAGTCATTGAAGTAGGTAACTATGACTTACCTTTGCACTTTGAGCATTTGGCTGTAGAGTTTACAGAGGCCATCACCCCACAGTCAGGATGACTTTTAGCAGCCCTGCTAGCACAGAATTTGAAACAGCCCTTTTGTCAGAACATTAGTGAGGACATTCTATTAGCTATGGTGAAAGTGATTTTGTGATTTCTGTTGTAACGCTCTTGCTGATATGCTCAATATTTTCTGTAGATTGTCACTTACTGAAATTTATGCCCCTTTATAGATGCATTCAGTGAACTGAAAAATAAACAGATGTATTATCTATCTTTTGAATGTCACCACCTTCATATGACCTGAAACATGAAAAAGCCATGAAACATCTTTTTTATGAAAAAATAGTGAACAGCAGCAGAAACACATAAGAAATGAAAACAAATGCACATGTATCACCAGTTATTTTCAGAATGGAAATATTCCATTCATGCAGGACAATTCAGGAAATTTAAATTTCTAGTAAACCAAACAGATTCATCTATGGTTGCTACCTTTAAAGTTTTTCCTATATAATTCAACATGCTAAAGCATGATGTATTGTTTATCAATAATTTACCAAGGAACACCTCAGTAGCCTCTCACCAAGGTTACAAATGCTCCTGATGACTACCAGGAGTATTACACAAATATGAAATAAAACATCCTAACAAGAGGAAACATGTAACCTGACACTACAAAGATCAGGCACGTACCAAAGTTGACATAGGAACAGACCTGTGAATGGATGGGCAGATAAATAATTTATCCATCATCTGCTTGGTATAGCGAACATCATATTATTAGGAAGGGAAGAAAGTGGAAGGGAATGTCAGTTGTTTTATTTATCTGCAAAAACTTACTGATTCTTTTCTAGCTTTAGATATATCTGGATTTTTTTCTAAGCAGCTGAAATTAAAGTTATCCAGCTGGCCCTCATCAAAAAGAGTAAGATTCTGCCATCTTGACTTTCTGCAACAATACCTCACAATTGTCATTAAAACCAGCTGGTATATTTATGAAAGAAAATGTTACTTTGTGAAAGGCTTGGCAGAATTTTTCCCTAATGCATTAGGTAGCCCTGGAGGCATTGTCACAGATCTGTGAAAAAAAGATCTGGTTTCAGCTCCCACCTCAGATTCCCATGATCAGCAGGGATTACAGCAAGAAAAGTCTTTAGCCATGGCAAGAGGCTTTCCTTATTGCTGCTTAATGGGATGCCCTCTGGCCAAACGAATGCGCTCAGTGGGTTCTGAATATAAAACCAGGCTGAAATTTGCTGTATTTCTTCCTCTGGTACAGAGAAGTAAAGATGGTTATACCTAACACATGGCATATGGACAAGTATTGCATGAGATGAATAGAATGAGTTACCACTTTTTAAACATGAGCACTGATAGCTGAAGATTCAATTAAACTCCCCTTCATAGATCCAAATAGGAGTTGGAATAGAATTAGCATCATTTTCAGAAGATATTTTATGAGCATTGTCAGATTTTCAGACAATGGGGCTAATATGCTCAGCTGCTTTCCTTAAATATACAATAGTTTGAATATGCACATTATATGCATTTCAGAAAGAAGTTATGATTCCCAGGTAGATTTGTCAGTTGGAAGGTAGCCAAAGACACAGCCAAAGGGCTACACATAGAATTCATATAAAAACACAGTGGATGAGTTTCCTCTCTGATGTAGACTTTTTTCCTTTACCGTGTTTGTTAACCTTTCCTTGTGCATTAAGATATTCATTACCTTTTCTTGTGCAGTAATGTTCATGCCACATTATTTTTGATCATTCACATTCACAGGATGTTGGCATCCAAGTAAGATAATCTTCAAAAACAGCAAACAGAAAATGAAACACTCATAACCTCTCCAGACAACTTTGCTGCAGCTGCAAAGGAGGCTTCAAACACTCATATTAACCTTATACTCACCATTCAAAAGATTTTACTATACAATAATTTCTTCATATTTTCTTCATTATTCTTTTCCACATTGCACAAACTTTTATAGGTCTTGCACTGTTTACAGAGATCCTAGTAGAGATGCACAGGCTTTAAAATACCGTACATTATGATGCTGATGCTCCATCATCTAACTGTGCTTCCCTGCACTGTTATAACCCATGTCTGCTATCTGAAGGCAGCTGCAAGAGACATCCAAATCCTGCAGAAAACTCAGATAATCCTGCAGTGCAGGACTTAAAGAACATTAAGAACAGCAGTAAGTGCTCAGTTCCAAGCTTAGATATAAAGTAGTCAAAAAAGCCATTTGATCAGTTAGTTCCTTATTTTCTCAGCCATGACAGCATAACCTTGAAAAAGTCACTGAAGATCTCCCTCAGTCACTCTGCCTTCACTTTATCTTATCACAAATCCAATTCAACAGGACCATGGAATTAAATGTCTTCCCATTGCATTATTCATTTTGGATGTAAACTTGCCATGTCAAATGTCACCAAAAGATTTCAGAAATACAAAGCGGTGTTCTTATATGGCTTTGAGCAGCAAATAATTAGGTATCTGCTCTCAGAATAATACAGTGAATCTTTCGAGAAATATGAAAGCATAAAGGAAGATTTATACAGCAATTTCACAGTCAGAAAATCAAACAAATCTCATCAAAATGTGACCTATTCCAATGGCAAGTGATGTAGTGAAGAAAGATCATCTCTTTGCTAAGTACATGTTAAGTTCAGAAAAACTGTCAAAGCCCCTTAAGGCAAACAGCCCATTACAGATCATGAATGTTGTAAACTATTAGCACTGCCAAGGTAACACGGGATGATTTCTTTGGAACTGAGAAACTGACATGTTATCGTTTGACTTTTCCTCAGAAACCCAACAGATAGATCATTGGTGCAGATCACACATTTAACAGCAGGAAGGTTCTCTCTCAGAACAGCCAACATAAAAGAGGTTAAAGGCAAGCCTGTATAGGCTACAGAAGTTACAGTAGCAGGACGAAAATACAGCAATAAAATCTTTTAAGAATTCTATAATTGTGCGCTGCTCTGCATAGAACTTAGAAAAAATAATTTGGAAGACTGGCAGAAATCAGGATGCTGGTTTCTCCATCAGGAGCAGTGATATATTGCAGCATCAACTCCCAGTAGTATAGCACACAATTCCCTGGGAAAGCATAAGTTTACATGATTAATACACAACCATTTGTTTGATGTCTCTCCTGTCACAAAAGACACAAAGGTAATCCTGCCTTACAGAGCATCTCCCTGTGCTAGTACATGAAAGTGACCTAAACCAGTAAAAGTTCTGTACACAGCACACATGGAAGACAGACATTGAATTGTCATCTCTGTCTTAATTATAATAGCTAACTATAGGGCAAAAAAGGTTTTCCAAATGTGTTACACTGTTATAAAGCACACACAAGAGCCTGAGGTTCTGCAAAAAGCAGCAGATCACTCACTGCACCTATCAGAACAGATTTTTCGATTCTCTTCCCACATGCCAGTTTTACTCTGGCAGAGTTTCAATGACACCTTTAGAATAATTACTGATTTACTCTGGCACGAACCAGGCCCTAAATACATAATCACTTTATAACAGACACAAACAGATTATAAAAAAAAAACAAACAGACATCCCATAGGAAACAAAATTTCCATTTCGTAGAAAACAAATATCCTTAAGACCTTCAAAGGATCATTCTGATATAAAATACTGAAACAAATCTAATAATCTAGCACTTCCCTCTCACCTTCTTTATCATCACTACATTATTGCATCCCATCATTCTCTCACTGGTTTGGTATCACAACAGCTCAGATGAAGAACAGTTAAAGAGAACAGAGACTATATGCAAGAGGCTGAAAACAGATGGTTTATGCCACTGGAGTTTTAGAATTCAAGCTTTAAAGGCCACAAATTTGTTTTAGATCATTAGCTGAGTATAAGATTATATGTCACTGCTTTTCAGACTAAAAGGATTCATTCATGGGTACGAAGAACAGCTCAAGAAAAGTAGTAAAGGTTTTGTACAGCTTTTATAATCAAAATACCTGCCCCTTCATCTGCCAATCAACAAAAACCCCTACAGAAAACTGAGTTCATATCATATTTCATAGAGTCACCTGTAAAGTTCAGCCTGGTTCAGACTTAAATATTTGGAAAAAAATCCAGGCATTTGACACCAACTTGACTGAAAAAGTGTGCATCAACCCAAAAAATTAAAAAGCATGAAACTTCAAAACAATTATAAACGTGCACTTCTAGATTTTAAAAACAGAATTTACTAATTATAAATGCATTAATTGTTCCAAAGCTCATGCACCCATTTCTTTACAGAACTGACCTTAGTTGATTTTCATTTTGTTTCCCAAAAAAAATTCAATTTCTTAACAAAACAGTGGGTATTGCCTGCCTTGACTTGCTTCAGCTACACTTTGCACTCCTGCTTTGCAGTGTTGTCAGATAACAAAGAATTCTACAAAGAATCAATCCATGGAGAGATCGATTCATTGGCAATGACTTTATTTAAACTCCTAAAATATTGCTGGCAACAAAAGTAACAAAAGTTTCTGAATCAAGGAATAATTCCATTTAGCTTTACTTTGAACTTATTAGATGAAATCCTCCAGAAGAGTTTAATGCATATCAAGTTTACCTTGGGATATAGATTCAATACAAATGAAAATCAATTTGTTAAAAGCTATAGTATTCAAAGATATTCTCCCCAAAGAATCCCCTTTAGTTTTCAAGCTGTACTTACTGCATGAGACTTGAGGAATCCCAACTTTCTTCTCCACATAGCAGTACTGTTTATGTTCACTCATTGCTGTTCTCCGTATGTTGGAATTTTCCCCAGTCAAACTCTACCTCTAGAGAGTATTCATTCATCCATTTTCTGGTAACCCACATGTTCTGTTGGGATTTCTAAAAAGGACAGCAAATAATACAAAAGAAAAGTTTTGAAATTTTAAATATGTTTTGTTACATGAATATTCATTTAATTGAGTTTCATCAGCATGAAAGAACACCAAAAGTTAATTCTTAATTTGTTTCTTTCAAGCATTCATACCAGAAACTAGACAGGTTAGACATTTATTGATAATGAGAAATACAAGTTTATTAGTGAAAACTGAATAAAAAGCATGTATCATCATGCCTAAAGGCATTACAAAACTAAACCCAGATACCTACTCACTCTGTAAATAACATCTCATTGAGATTAAGGATAGAATTCTCCCTTCCAGATTTGTTTCATAATTGCTTGATAGCACTATATTCTGAAGCAAGCTTATCAGAGACAACAGACGCATGCACACATCACTGCAGAGAAAGCTAAGTTTCAATGATAACTTGATGGTGTGTGCTTAGCTCATGAAAGGGTGAGGTTGCTTATCCCTCGGTGAAAATAATATAATCTGTTCCTCTATTTTCTGTTAGGTATATCAAGGTAGGCACGAGGGTGTTTCCTATAGAGCAAATCAACTGAGAACTAACTCAGCAACTTGACTGGATGCTCACGCTCTAAAATAAAATACAGGCCTTCCTGTCCTGCATAAAACAGCACTTCAGACATATACAGTAACGTATGCATTTCTCAAATAAATATCCAGTCTCAGAATAAAAGCAGTTAAGAACTAACCATTCTGAGCTGAAATCACACAAACACCTCTTAAATACCAAAAAAACTTAAATCTGAGTTACAGGTCTCAGGAGACATTTAACTAACAAAAAGGTGTAATTCATCAAGTAAATTAATCATTGCAATTTATCAGCAAGACCATTAATAGATGTCTACAAACTTGCAAACGGATCAATTTTCAACACGTTTTTCAGCCAAGAGTTTAGAATATCATGGCATTTTCACAAAATGCTATGAGACGGCATCTCAGTAAGCTATTTAATAATTCATATGGACACATAAACTTCCTTCCTTCCTTCTGCCCATCAACTGGCAGTTACAATTTAAATAATCAGCCTGGCAGTTCAGAGATATGAGTCAAGAATGAAAAGCTAAGGATGCAGAAGCAGTTCCCCATGGAGGCAGAGGGGATGCTGCAAACTGCAAACTTTACATGCTGCTTTTTATACTGCCAGCTATGGGAAGTCATCCATTTACATGATACCATATCTTTTAGGCATGTACCAAGAAGCAGAAATTAGTAGGACATTTTAGGAATAAAAAGACATTTACGACCATAGACAAAAAAAGACAGCCCTACAATATCTATGTCTAAACTTAATTTCTTCTATAAATGTTACAGGAAAAATAAAATTGGATTACTATAAACTTCTCCCAGATCATTCTTGTGAATAATGAACTTCTTCCATTTAGAGCCTTTGATATTGTAAATGCTGTGATTAATATTTTTATTACAAATGACTGTACATAAATGATAGAATACATTCTATATCCTTTCTTCACTCTCATTTTAAAGCTACTCAAAAATGTTCAACTTGCAGACCCTGAGGTTTGGACACAGCCACTGCTCCCATACTTCCCAGCCATTCTGTTTGGGCAGGACATGCTCTAGGGGCCTGAGTAGGTCTTTCTCTGCAACTGCAGCTTAATGACAAATCTGAATCTAACAGTCTGAAATGATGAGA
This sequence comes from Turnix velox, assembly GCA_013400935.1. Classification (NCBI taxonomy): domain Eukaryota; kingdom Metazoa; phylum Chordata; class Aves; order Charadriiformes; family Turnicidae; genus Turnix; species Turnix velox. Next base: position 200,229 of record VZTY01027442.1, on the reverse strand, counting down.
GAGATCTTTCCTGCTGTTTCAATAGTATCACTACTAAGTCCAAGCAATACAGAAGAGGCAGCTCCCACTCTCAAAACCCTAACCCTCTCCTAAAGGGAGAGAACCAATCCTTCAGGGGAAAAAAAAAATGGAAAGAGGAGCCTGAGGAATGAAAAAAGAGACTGGAAAATGTTGCAGAAAATACATAGGGATGCCCAGAACATTTGTGTGAGAAGAAAGACGGAGAGCTCAGAGGCAAGTAGGCTGCTGGGCAGAGAGAATACTCAGAAGAGGTAGAAGGGAGGCAAGTCATTGAAGAACATCTTCCAGATTAGGAGGTGTCTGTGGAGGCTAAAGGAATGAAAGAGATGAAAGTGAAGATATCAACATCAGACACTGTAGCCAGAACAAAGAAAAATTATTTTTAAATTATACATTCTGCTGAGAATATAACAGCCTCCACATTGTGGTCTTTAAACTTCACACTCCCCATGGTCTCATTCCAATAGAATACTTTGCCTCCACCTGTCTTCTAAAAGGCCAATTTTCTCCAGATTTCTGAAGCTAACAAAGGCCAAGTCAAAATAATAATTTGTAAAAAGTGAAAAAGCCAAATCTCACAGCATTTGCATTTTTGTTTTACTTCTGAAGGAAATAGTTACAGGGATACTGTCTGAAGTCTTTACTTTTACTTTTTCTGACATGGTGAATTTTTGAACTTTTTTTTAAAATAAAAAGAGATTAAAAAATAAATCATTAACAAAAAGTTTTACTTCCCTGAGTATGTATGAAGACAAATCATCTCAAAAGCACTAGCAAGAACACACCAAATTAAGCTGTTTGATTTTTACTTCTCTAGTTCACCATCCAGCTTGCAGTAAATCTACTTAGAGCCCAGATGCTGTGATGCCAGATTTGCTCTGGGAGAGTCAATGCAGAGTCTGCAGAGCCATTCTATGCAGAAAAGTACTCCATACAGAGAAGATTTTTTTGAAAGACTACACTATTTACACTGGGGTTTTAGAATTCCTTAAGCAGTACAGCAGACATGGGTATAATTGTACATGTAATTATTTAATCACCTTCTTTTTAATTTTTATTCTTTTTATAGATTGGTTATAACTGAAACAACTCCCAGACCAATAATAACCAACACATTTAAGCCAAACCCCAGCAACCTGAATACAAAATAACAAAGTACTCTCATTTAAAAAAAAACCCAACCACATTAGTAATGGGTAACAAGATGTGTAGCACGTAGCTCTCTTTAAATCCACAAAGAATCCATTTAACACTGAAAACTCTCTAGCACAAAATTAGACACAGAACACTCATCTCCTGACCTTGATAATTACAACACGAGCATCCCTCTAAGCCCCAAAATATTTCATGTGTCAAATGTTCATGAGCTAATTAATGGAATTTCCTTAAGGATCAAAATTAAAAAAACACTTTCCAATGAGACAGTGTTCTTCGAATTATAAAAACAAAAAATAGCACAAAGGTTTCTTTAATATTTTTTATTCCATCCTTTCCTCTGGCACTCATCAGAAGAGTTCTGATACCTGCATTTTAATTTTCAGATCTGATTGTGTTTGGTAAGTGTTATGCTAAGTGTTATGCACTGTATTCTTCTGGCTTATTTCTGGAACCTTATTCTTCTAAAATTCACTGCTCTACTGAATCTAGTTTTTGCTGTCAATGGCCTGAACAAGATCATCACTTAATGTGAAAAGACCCAAGAAGCACTATGAGAGAATGACATGTCACAGAGTCAAATTTTGCAAGAATGTTCTTTATTACTTAAGCTGATGTGACTGAATCACAGTCTGGAAAACTTAATTTTGGATAAGTTTTGGAAGACAGTTCTTAATTGAAAAGTTCATTTCAAATGAAAGTGTGAGGTGGTGAAAGGTTGGACTAGCAGATCATTTGAGTCTTTATTAATAATACAAGTTCATTCTAATTCAGTGAAGCACATAATTGGCATCAAGCTTTTCAAGATCAGTGCTCCCTACTGTGACTGGAATACATAATATTTTAAGACTTTTTTTAAAGTTTTGGTAGACGTTTTTATTTGCATTTTTTAAATAAGTTATTGTTACATAGCTGAGACTAATTTAAACCCGCTTGATTTTATTGAGCCCAACAATATCCACTGGCTAGTGACAAATCTTTATAAGTCTAAACCTGAATTCCTTGTAATTACTCTGCAGTCACCTAGCACTATGGTACAGATATGAACACATCCCCCTGGGATTACTCCACCTTGAATAACCAGAAAAGGGCAATGGGGTCAATTACTGTTTCAGTTTACCCCACAGCTGCTGCATGTAAATCAGTTTACCAGAAGCTCAGAAAGTGCTTTAGTAGCATTTTATTTCAATGCCTTAATCTCTGCAATTTCAGGCATTCTAGATGTAGAACAATGAAATCCAGAAATAAAAATAAACTGTACACAATGGAAAGAATCTTATCCCTTTAGAACAGAAATCACTTGTCTGCATGTATGGAAACATTTCTAATGTTCACCTGACTGCTGTCATTCATTTTATTAGGGTATTTGCCTACAGAAGAGATACACCTTGAAAGAAACAAATCCATAGCCTTATTTTTAGCTCAGCTTTTCAAAAAAGCATGATTCTAAAGTCTGAACTGCATTTCATTAGCCTTTTAGGCACCAAAATAACTGTCAATATATAATCTTTAGGTAAGTAATTACCAATTACATTCTTGTTTGGTATTCTCCTTTGCATAAGACAGTTATTGTAATTACTACAAAATATGAATCTGCAGGTCTCATTTTTTTGAATAAAATTATGTTTGGTACATAGGTAAAGATAGAAGAAATCTAAAACAGACAGTGGGTCTATTAAAATTACCATCATGCACCTCTGCACAGGTTTACAGATCTCATTAACTGAATCTTCTACCTTAAACAGAAATAAAATATTAGAACAGTTTAGCTAAAAAGTCTTTTTAGGAGGTTTTCAGAGGCATAAATGAGAACTAACCACCTATCTTGCAATGGAAAACTATGGCCACTCAATTGTCAGAAAGCTTCTATTTGCTATGATTGAGCAATAGAGATGTTTCTCATTTTGTGATGTTGATAAAGCTGCTGAACGTGACAAGAAGAGAACAATAAGGTATGGCTGATGCAAACAATAACTTCTGGTTTTCAGTTCTGCTAGGACTGAGAATGGCTCATGGCTCTACAACATTTTCTTAGCTTCAAACACAACCCAGTCCCCTCAAGCACAGCAATATAAGCTGAACCATACAGAGCATGCAAAGACATGAGGTTCCTAAGACCAAGATTCTCCTTTCTGAAGCAGCATCTCACTGGAACAGGAGCTTAGCTGTAGCCCTTCTCACATGTATTCCCTGCAATTGAGTATGAAAGAGTGTCTAAAACTGCTCTTTTTGAGATGAACATTTGAACATTGCATAGACTATTTGGTATTTTTAAGTAATTTATAAATACAGGATATCATAGATTCAGCAGATGCCCTACAAGAGCCTAAAGGGATAAGACAAAAGGAGATACCAAAATGACAAACCATTATCACTAAATTCCATGAGGAGCATTTTAGTCAGTCTCTCAGATTCTCAGTGTCTGAGGTTATAACCAGTCATGGTACGTTTAATTTAGCATGCTTTCTTATCTGTTAAAAACACTGCTGGAAAAATTTACTGCAAAAATTAAACCTCATAGTTCTACAGCTTTTAGATAGCAGAGATACATTAATTTTGTCTGCTTAAAGTTCACAATTTACTCTGAAAGAATCTACTCAAATAATTCTAGGGGTTTTCCTACCATTCTTTCAAAATTCAATTTTAAAAGTGCTGACACAGTATTGTCCTTCTAATGAATTTAAAAGTATCATTAAAGATTCTCTACTAAATTGTTTTCTTTTATGTGATGACTTCAATGTAATCACTTTCTTCTCTTACTGTGCCAGCAGCTATCATACTGCATGGCACATCATTAGAGAACATGTCTGACCAGAACTTTGGAAAGAAAGACAAATTCAACCTTGCAGATTTCATGTTCACTTACAATACAAATGGATATCTGCTCTGGGCAATGCTTTCCACTGTGATAGTCAAAGCTTTGAAGCTTGATCCAACTTTGGTACACTGCACTCTGCTTTCTGTAAAGGGCATCATGCAGCTGTGCTGAGGCAGGACCAGATGAGGGATAGGATGGTGTCACCAATTACTCAGTGCTCTAGCTGTTACAGATATAACTTTGCTTTATCATGCAACAATCTCAGCTCCATTACTATCGTGCTCTACTCAGTCGTCACTCTGGTAACAGCCTCTGGAACAGCTTCCCTCCAGTCTTTCATTTCAGAACCTTCCAGAAACTCAGCAGACCCCTGGGTGGCTGCTAAACACTAAGTACCAGTTATGAAGGAATGTCAGATGTGTGGCAGCTTCAAGAGGGCAAAATGGTAAAGGGGCTAATTCCATCTGACCACCAGCTCTCAAGGAGCTAAGTGAAAAATACTGTTACCAACATCTCAAGCAGAAAGAGACACACAGCTACGAAGCCAGTCATTTTTCATGGAATGAGAAACTTCGAAGGCAGATAAAGAACCATCCAAATACTACATGCACAGTAATTTCTTACAACATTCTCTTTTAACTGTCCATACATACTACCAACAGCAACACCTGGACTCAAGTCATTGCAGTCACTGCACAACACCCTACAATTAATTTCAGTTCAAAATATGCCCCTCTGTCTCTCCAAGCTCAAATCTACTACAGGCGACATGAGTACCTATGCAGAACACACTCAGGTCAAACGTTAAGACCAGAAACAAACTTAATAACTGTTTCAAAGGGGAAGGAAGAGTTTAGGAGGTGCAGTGCTATCTCATTTGTTCTCATTTTAAATGCTGCACCAAGATAAGGTGTTATGTGGTCTATTTACCATTACTAGTCCTATTATTATTTCTCTTGCATTTATGTCATTTTAAATACTGAAATCTACAATCAAGGCTATATTTCAACAATAAATAAGGAACTAGTAGTCAAACACTAATTTTAAGTTAACATTTCTTTGGGATTTTAAGATCTTCTGTACCCAAAGTTCAGCTGTATATCCATTAACTGTGTGCACTATTTCTTGAGGAGCATATTTTTTCCAGCTCATTTGGTGATGTAATACTACGATTTAAAAAGACAAAATATGTAATTTGCAGAGGATTGTCCCCATCTCATGACAAGATACAGGAACTCCACATCTCATTTACTATAACTTTGTTGCTGGGATGGAGATCTCAACTCAGTAAGCTCAAAGAAATCTCTGATTGTTCTTCCTGTATCATTTGGAGAAGAGGAGACTGAGGGGTGATCTCATTCATATTTTTAAGTATGTAAAGGGTGACTGTTGGGAAGATGGAGCCAGGCTTTTCTCAGTGACCTCCAACTACAGGACTTGTTGCAATGGATGCAAACTAGAATACAGGAAAGAGAAAGAACTCCAAGAAAGAACTTTTTCACAGTGAGGGTGACACTGGAACAGGCTGCCCACAGAGGTTGTGGAACCTACATGCGTTCCTATGTGATCTGGTCTAGGAGTTCCTACCCTGGCAGGGGGATTAGATTAGATGATCTTTTGAGGTCCCTTCCAATCCCTAATATTTTGTGAAAGAAAACTGCTGTCGCCAGTTATCTCCTCCAGCTTCCTTATTTTTGTCACAGTGCTTCCCAGGTCTGTAACTTCGCTCTAGAGTTGACATAGATCTAAGTTCTCCTCGAAAAATAATGGCCAGATGTTACAACTTGCACCCTGATGTATTCTGTGATACTCAAGTTGAATGATCAGTCATCATTCTCAAAACTATTCATTTTTTTTTCTGAAATGCAAAAAGCACATGTTAAAGAAGTGCAAAATACAGTCTCCTCCTGTCATTGCATGACACATTTCCACCAGAGAATAGAAAGTTTCTAGATGGTTCTAGACCTGCACCTCTACTCTAAACTGTTTTAACTTAAGCACCACTGAAACATGCATTCATATCACATTGAAGCTCAGAAGCTCCTAGACTGTTTATTAATAACATTGAGCTTAACTAAAGTCCTTACAAAAAGCATGTTTTAAAATAATCCTTCATAATAAAGCCAGACTATGTGCTGTCTTGTTGGTGCTAGACAAGTATGTATTCCTATAGGGATAAACATATATAGCTGTATGAAAAGTAGCAATTTGCAATTATTTCTTCTTCACCTTAATTCAAACAACAAAGACTTTTGTTTGAGAACAAGTCCATATCTCCATGGTTTCTGTCTGGAGAACATACCAACTTCCTCATGTGTACATGAAGATAGTGAAGACAGGAAAGGATAGGTTTGTCATTTGCCAATAGATGATAGTCAATAACATGTCAGGAACATCACTCAGATGATTTAATCACAATATTAAATTGCATATCTTTCCTAGATTGTGAAAAATAAAATTTAACTTCAAAAAGGAAAGGAAAAAAAATCCCAGTTCATAATAGCAAGTCCTCAGATTCATGTTATAGAATCATAAGCATTTCTGAGGTCACATGATATCAATTGGTTCATCAGGATGAATCCATCATTTTTAATGTGAAAGGTCCACCCTACAAGCAAAGGTACATGATATATTTATATGCCTGTTTTCCTTTCCCAAATGCTACTGAAGTAAACAGAAAGTATGAACCGCATTGTGCAGAAGCCAATGCTTGAGAGTAATACAAGGACACAGAAATGAGAGCAATATCTCACAGCAGTTGACAGCCATTAGATCACACCATTTTCCCACAGGGACTAGCTCAAATATTTCTGCCATGGTACTGTTTTTTTTGATGGAGATATTATCATCCACATTTTCAACATTGTGTGGGATTTAGCCACAGGAGTTATGCAGCTAAATCTTGCTCATGTAATGCCTGAAAGATTTAAATGGAAACAATTAATTATTACCTTTTAGCACGATCTTCTGCATAAAGAATTTAGAGTTCAGGAGCAGTCCTTCAGGAAATTACCCCTTAACACATGTCCCTCAGTGCTTTATAATAAGAAGTTCATTGCAATGATTTTTCATGGATGAAAGTTTTTCAATTTTTTTCTTTTATTCTCCTTATCAGAACATTCTCTGTTTAATTCTTTTATTTTTTCCTCTTCAGGAGATCTTTATCTCTACCAAATTCTTTAGTACTGATTGTAATTAAGAATCACAGCCTGATCCACATTATTTACATGCTGTTCATCTGGCATGTATCCTGCTATCAGTGACTGAATGTGACACTGATATACGGAGGGGAAAATACCCCAAACTAACACAGAAACAAACACATTAAAAACACAGAGGTCTCATTGTTCAATAACTCTGTCCTTAATTTTTCTTTTCTTGTAGTTTTTAGATGTTTGAAAAGTACAGTATTAATTTAGTATCTGTTCTTGCTAAGTAAAATAAAAATCTTTGTTTTCCCACCTTCTCCCCAGCAAGGCCATAAGCTATTTCAGATAACAACTACAACTCTTCCTCTGCCTGTTACTACATCTGGGATTCTGGTGAAATTTAAATAAAGGAACATCCTCATTTACATTTGCACAGCTTTTTGCAGGTCATTCCCAAACTTTGATTATGTAATTATGGGTTCAAAATTATGCTTCAAAATATACAGCAAGCATTAGAAAAGCTTGCTTTTAAACTGTGTTTTTAAAGACATCACCTAGTTTGTGAAACAAAGATATATTAAGGGAGTGGTCTCTGCAAAAGAGCTCCAAACTGACTTCACATCATGAAGTATTACATAGAAGTATTACTACTAGAAATTACTAAGATGAATGATTTCCAATAAGACCACCAGTGTGTAATACAGTTCATGACTCGGGTCATCCAGCCTCCAAGGAGCTGAGGGAAGAAACCAAGAACATGGAAAGCTGGAATAATTTCCTAAATTGGGTAATTCTAGATATACAGATCATCTACCTTTTTTTGTCCTTAGCATCCATTGGAATATTTCTGCATGTTCAGAAAATTTTATCCACTCCGGTGGAAAGGCAAAAGGAATACAAGCATTAAAAAAATGATCTCCCCAATTAATATTCTGACCTGTCACTGAGATACAAGAGGAATAAATCCACACAAGCTATCTGGCTTGAAAGCAAAGAGAACTTAGGTTACAAAGGCAGTGATGCTAGCCCAAGAAGCCAAATGGGCAAAAGAGAGCCAATGCAGAAATGAAGAGAGGATTTCTGAACTACACCCTTGTGTTACATTGCCATTTTTGCATAAGGGGAGAGGAGTGTACATTACATTCAGCCACATCTCCAGCTGATGTTGATCATTTAGTCCACTGACTTCAGTAACCCTTCAAGCTCAACCAAGCAATTCCATCACAGATAGTTAGCTGGAGGCATAATTCTCTGCATGTTCAAAAACTCTGTGACCTCCTGGTCCTGACCAGCTCACTCCCCCTTCTTTCCAAAGGAGACATCTACAGAATGTGCTTACCAGTTAAAACAGACAGAACATCAAATGTGAAACACATGATGTGGGCAGGTTTGTTAACAGGTTGTGTGGCTGTCAGGGAAACTGCCAATACAGCTCATAACCTCAGCAGAATTTAGGCTTCTGCTGAAAAAAATTATGGCAAGTGACATTTATCTATATGTACAATATTGCTGCTTAATTCAGACTACAATCCATAAATGAGCTGTTATTTCAGTTCTCTGAGAGAAAGCAGCACCTTAGCACTTCAGTTTGGAGATTTGGAGCCTAGTTATTCTATCTATTCAGATAAGTAAATTATATTGGAATTTATCCAAGAATTAGCAAATAGCAGTCTCATTTGTGATGCTGTAGGGTGTTCCTTTACTACAGTGAAAAAGCAACCTTAGCATATGCCAAGTACAAAGGAATTAAAATAAGAACAGTAACCTTCTAGAAAACTGCACAGCAAGGGGAACCCCATAAGCTGAAAGCACCAAAGTGATATAAATAAAAATATATCAATTAATTCTGAATGTAAACAAAGAAAAAAAAAAAAAACAACAAAAATTACAAAAAGACCCACAAAACTTCCACTCATCTTAAAAGGAGATGAGGTGGCACTATGGAATTGTAACATTGCATTTCCACATAAGACCCATGGGCTCCAAGCTACCCTGTAACAGTACCAGAGTGAGTCTAACACTAGAATTAGCCAAGGGAAAGTGTATCACATAAAATACGGAGAAAGAAGGCTTATTTACTCACCAACTCACCCTGTAATACAAAAGAGTCATGATAAAAGACAAAGCAAGAAAGCTGAAGAGAGAACATAAAAATCCAGTAATAGTTTCACCTTCCTTGAGTAATGATCAGAAAAATTTCATGTTATGCCTCGTGTTGGGGCATTTCCACTACATGCATGATTCATAGATAAGATGATTCAATGAACCGCTGACCTCATTATAAGCACCCTCAAATTCTGTTTTGTCCTTTTTTCTCTGAAGCACCTACTCTCCTTCAGCACTGATTGATTGCTTAATTGTAGTAATTCTAGCATTGCCTTTGCTGCTCACAGAGGTGTCATTCATTCAAGTGAGAAAGGAAATAATCTGGTGTTTAAGATTTTTTCTTTGCATAGGGCCTAAAATGAAGAGGTTGTAAGGTCTCTTCAGATTGTTTGTGCTTTTATCTGGTATTGTGAACTCCAAGTGCATTAAGGTAGAATGATTTTGCTGCCGCAGCATGTTTCACAGGATTCTGTGACCACTATAGTCATGTCTAATATGCACATCTTATACATAAAAACAAGCACAAGTTTTTCAGAAAGAACAACTTGGCAGTTTTATGATAACTGGGAAACTGAAGAATTCTATGCTCCACTGGCAAAAAAATCTTCCTACCTGCCTAAAAACAATACAAAGCCCAGCCATGTAATTTCATTGTGAAAAGATGAATATGGGAGGGGAAGCCACAAAAGGCTTTTGCAATGTCATAGTTAACATCGCACCTTCCTGTATGCCGGCCCTCATCCCTGGGTCTGTTTCAGGGAGCCTGTGGTCAAATGAACAATATAACAAGAGCAGCTTTTATTTTGTACCTGCATGCCTTCAGTGAGATCAGATTTATTTTAATTTCATCTTGCATTTTAGTAATATGTATGTTCTCATCAAACACTTTTGTCATACTAGCTCTGAGTCTATGTTCTACATGAGTACATCCTCTATGTACTCGGGCTAAGTAAGAATACCATACAAATCTCTGATAGAGCAGAAGAATCAAAGATTATTGACTCAACACAGAGAAGCAGAAAGGTTTTATTTTCGTGTACCACCCAGTTCTGTCTAGATCCAAGACCAAAGGCTTACACAATCAAATTTTCATTCTTGTCATCTAACACTGTGAAGTACCGACTGAGCCCCCAGAAGATTCTCAATGTCACAGCCCTCAAAACTTATTTACCTACTGCACTATCACTACTCTTGCCAGTCTAGAATTCAAAAATTATGTTTCATTTCTTTGCATTTAATTTACATGTCAGGTAGGTCTGTCATTCTAAGATGAAAAAGGAAAGAAGAGTGGCTCCAAAATTATGAACAATGAATTACATATTATATAAACTATTAGGTAATCTACAAAACATATAAAATTTTAAGATACTCCTTTTTAGAAACAGATAAATTTTCCTCAGACTGCAATGAATCCCCCTTACAAACCACCATATCTCAAAACAACCTTATGATTCTATGCTAATGTTAAGAAGAAAAATAGAAACCATTGGGAATGAACTCAGCAATGTGAAATGCAGATAGTAATGAGGAATGCAGTTTCCTTCTCTCCATGTACCCTTTGGTCAAGTTCATCCTATAGCCCTGCTATGCCATCAGCAAAATTGTCACCTTGGCATGAATGTTTCAATGAATCATGCTGCCATTTAATAATATTTATATATTAAGCAGATGGGATGGAAATTCCATATACTTTTCCTTTCATTACTAAGATTTTCCTACTGTAAAAGACTTATACAGCAGCAGTTTTTCTCTCTTTTCCTTCTACATCAGACTCTCCCCCAAAGCACACTGTAGCGGCACAACAGACCCAGCACACAAGAGCGGGGAATCCCAATCTTTCTGTTTTTCTCCAGTGTTACTTAAGACCAGAACAATAACTAGTTTTGGCAATTGCCAGGCAAGGATTCCATAATTTCTGTAGACCAAATGACACAATTTGGATCTCCCTGTAAACACCTGAAGATTGGGATTGTGTCAGAAAAAAGATACACAGGTAAATCCTAGTGTCATTTTTTAATGCAGCAGATGAGATGGTAGGTCACAATCCATGTCTGAATTGCCAAGCTCATTTGGTGAAAATGTAATTTTAAGGCCAAAAACATTTATGTCAGTCAAGGATGATGCTTGTTTCCAATTCCTCAAGCTTTGTATAATTCAGGGTTTCATTCATCAATATTCAAGGCACTTTGCAAAGTCCATCTTGTATAAGAGAATTTGTGGCAGAGAGAGACTGACGTATCTCAGTGGGTTTGTGATTCACAGTTGTAAGGTGGATTTGTTTTGATATTAACATAGTCAATGATTAAAAGAATTGCATTTATTATACAAATACTCTATCAAGTGCTACATTGTAAATAATGTGAGGTGGCTGGAAATTGCCTAAGTGTCAGAAAGCAATCAAAATCTATGTCAAATATTAAGAAAGATCCACAGAATGCATATTCCTTCACTCTCTGATATTGCTGATTCTATACTTTTCTATCCTCTGACAGTGTTTTCTCATCCATTTGGGTTTTAACTTATTCCATAAAGATACAAATGTCTAAAGTCATACAATACACAAAACATCAATCTAGTATACTCACTTATTCACAAGATATAACCTAGTGAACAAGAAGTCTCTTTCACCGGAGTGCCTTTAAAGTTAGGTTGTGTCATGCATTCATGTGTTAAGGAAAGCATTTAAAAGAGTATAATTTTAGAGTCAGATTAGTAGGCAGCAAAGTCTATTAATAGTGTTAATGAATTCCCTTCTCAGCAAGAAAGGAACTAGCTGCACTTTTATTTCAGACTATTATTAGCTCAGGCTTCAGGCAATCACTTTGGTCATGGAAACAAATACCTATTTGGAAAAGCATTTAGAATTTAGAGTAAGATTGCATTTATCTATGTACCTTCTCAGATCTTGATCAATTTAAATTTAGGAAAAAGAAGAAGTGAGGGTAGATTCTGTTGACATATTTTTTGATAATGTAATGCGATTAAAACACAAACTAAACCTATAATCCATAACGATAGGTGAAAAACAGGGAAAACAAATGCAATATCATGAATACATATCAACTGAAGGAGAGTTTGATGCTGATTCAGCAACCTACATCCTCCAGTCTCATATGAAATCAAAATAACATCTATCGTTACCTACCAGAACTAGTCTCCTATAAACTCTCTAGAAGATGAAGGTACCATCAATACAGTGTGGTGCTATGTGACCAAATGTGGTAGCTCACATTCTGAGAACATGAGCAAGCACTGCATCACTCCGCAGCTGAAGCAACACAACTATACTGTACACATAGGCCACATCATGAAAACCTTCACTTTGGAAACCTTACGGAAGAGGACTGCAAAGCTATAGGATACTACAAAAAAGGTCATCAGACATATTAAACAGAAAGGTTTGCTTCAATGCATCATCAGGTGGCCACTCATGAATTTAAAATGTTTCGATACACACAGTACTGTGGATGCTTACATGGCTGCCTACCTGAAGGCAAGGGGAGATCTATATGATTTATAGGATTCATATGATTCATATTTCTTACCTAATAAAATTCACCCTTTGTGACTTAGAGCTATCTTTAATATTCTGTTACAGACTATAGAAATTGAAACTGAATTTTTAAAAGAATATACAGAAGGTCAGTGACTGTATATATCTTGGATCAGATATTATCCAATCCACATCATGCTAGAAATGAAATATTTTTCAGTTGGAAGCAAAAACATACGAACGGTATTTTGTCAACTAGGGCATTTCCTACTTATTCCTGGTATGGCAGCTAACACTTACGGATCACTTTTGATGTCCTGCTGTGGAATTAGAATGTTCAGAAGTCTTTTCTGCAAAAAGTACAGAAGCAGGCATTCACATTAAAGTCAGCAATGAGCCCATAAAAACCAATATACACTTCTGTTTTGACGGATAATCCTCCTTTTGCTAAATAGTGAGATAGCAGCTCCTCTTAATATTAGTATTCTTGGCACACATTGAATGCTTTCATTTGAAAAAGGCGTTTTCCTAGAATCAGCCTGACTGGCAGCAGAAACACTGGGCAGAGATGAATGTTACATTACAGAATAGGTAGAGATTAGATTAGATTAGATTAAAGGAAGAGGAAAGATGACATTTAATGCAACACAAATTGTGAAATCATTCTCTAGAAGGATTTAAATCAAATCCCTAGGTGGCTTGAAGTAGGATTTTGGGCAGCTGCATAGATCTGTACAGTAGCCCAGAATAACTAGAATCAGACATATTATCCCCTCTCTTTCATCCTCAGCTTCACAAAAACCTCCTATTGATAAAATCTGACTCATCTCCAAGTCTCCTTGGCACAGGAAGAAAGATAAGAAGCTACAGAGTTATGAACAATTTATCCTAAAATGTTTTGTGGAAAAAAGAAGAAAAGTACCATATAAAACCAGAATATATCATTAGCACTCATTAAAACTACTGTAACCATAAAAGAGTTTCTCTACAAGGGAAAGCAAACTCAAGGGAAATAATGCCTCAGGAGGCAAAACTCACAAATCTGCATGAAAAAAATATCTAAGGGGAATGCCTGTCAAGTAAAAATTATCTGATTTGCTATGATGATGAAGTGACCCAGGGAACAGTAATTTACTGTGGAAATATACAGCTCTGTTGTTTTAACACAATTGATCATATGATCAATATGCAAATCAGAGAGATTGTTTTCACAAATAATCTAATGTATAATCTAATGAAGACTAATCCAGCAGCAACTATATTCTCTAAGAATAAGAAATTATCTTCAGTAAGATTTCCCCTTACTGAAAAGCAAGCTTAAGTGGAAACCAGTGTAGGCTCAGCAGCTAAACCCACAAGTAATCCTCTACAAGCAACAGGCTGGTGAACAGTGAAGTAGTGCAAGGAAATGAGCACAAACAGCACAGGACTCTGTAGCTGTATTATCAGGGAACAAGCACACAATATACCAAAGCAAATATTTCTTCAAGAAACACAATTACACTGTGCCACAGGTGTCTCAAAGGGTAAACTCTAAATGCACTAAAAAAATTTTAGACAAATTCCTGAAGAATAGGTCTATCATTGAATATTCAATGTTGTGGTTAGGATATAACTTTTGACTAAGAATTCATTAAACTACTGATTGGCACAACTTGCATGAACATAAAAAGATCCTTTCCTGAAAAAGTTCTTTGTATATTTTTTCTGTAAAAATATGTTGCTGGACTAGATAGATCTTTTGTCTGATCTGGAGAAGTGTTTTGCTGCTTAGTCATCTTCTGTGGGCAACACTAGAATGTTGCTGTGAGTCTTTGATCTGCCTGAAGCACTTTAAGTTATGAATGCATTTATGAAGTCACAAGGTATATGCACATTCATTAACAGCACAGAAGTAGCAGTTTCAAAGTCCAATAAACAAACTTACTGAACAATGCAATTGCTTCACTGAATAAGTTACAAGCTTATTAGAATTAAGAATAGTCTAGTTATACACGTCAATTTTTTTCCTCTAAGCATACAAAGGTATTCTTATTGTGACTTGTTTAATCAATGTAGAAAAGTATAAACAAACAACACAGGGGTCTGAAGAAAATTTACACAGTCAAATTAGATAGCATAAGATTTAATCTGCTTCGAAATATGTCTAGACATAAAAAATCTTGTTGAGTGACATTCAGAAAAAAACCATAAAGTATGACACATTGCTCTGAAACATGTTCTCACATGTTATTCCTGAAAACTAACAGCACAAGGACACTAAGGAGAATGCTGTGCTACACAACAAACTTGCTAAACAAGGATCTAAATGGATAACGAAGAGCTGGTCAAAAATATTTACATTTTCTTTGGTTGTGGACTCAGAAAAGACTAATTGAGAATTAAACAGCAAATTCTTGCTGAGGAGTTTTCACATGTCTGGATTTACAGATACCATGAGTCTGGCTAGAGCAGATCAACTTCATCAGCCAGGCAGGTCCACTTACAAAAGTTGAGCGATGTTCTCAGCTCTCAAAGAAAATAGTAAGAACTGAGGGAGCATGCGTTCCCCACAAACTTTATTACATGCATTTAAGAATGGAAAACAAAAAGCAAAACACATTTTCAGGCCAAAGAATAGCACCAGATTTTGTAGCAAATGCAAATATAATATACACAAATATTGTGTAAGCAATTTATGCTAAATGGGAACAATGGACATTTTCATATGTCTCGCTAAAGCTTTTTTCTTTTGTTTTTGTAAAAGCTTTCTATCTTTGGCTTTTTCTTCTTTTGCTTTTAGTAAAAGATATAATTCCACCAGCTATAAATCTTTTTCCCCCACCTACAACCAAGGGGAAAAAAATAAATAAAAATATTCAGCAGTACCGAATTCATACAAAGATTAAGAATTCAAATGTAATGAAGCTAAATTATCCTGGGAATGGCTAATGTAACAGAAATCCATAACCCTAAATTCCCATAACTGAATAGAGGTATCTGTTATCCTACTGACTGACACTGGGCAGAGCAGTCCCCAGAGAAGCTACACTAGGGTTCCAAACTATTTAGCATACATCTAAATTATGCAATTCAAAAAGTTAGAAGAGAAATGCCATCTTTACTAGAACAGCATCTCTTTGACTACACAAGTTAATAAATGAGAAATATTATTTCTGCCTTCCTTAAATACCAGCATTAAGTATTAATAAGAAAATAGATTCTTCACTGAAAATCAATTCAACCACGCTGGCATAAATCAATGGAGGAAAAAACCAACATAAGCTTGTAAATGTTTTACATTGGCAAAATGCTTCTTTACTGTCTTGCTTACAAAACTGCAGCAAAATTGTTTTGGGATTAATCCAGTCAAAACAAAGCAATCTTTTATTTCAAATGACCACAAATATGATGATTCCTCCCTTATACCATACCCTACATAAGTAACTCAGATCTCCGTATTTGAGCAATATTAATGTAAGAGAAGCTGTGCAACTAACATGACATCACATATATGATGTAGCTTAACTGCTTTCTAAAAAGCTCTGACTTCAACATTTCAAATGCATAGAACTGAAATGAAATGAATACTATTGGTATCTTTCCATTTGGTGGGAGGTTGTATTCTGTATTTTTTGGACTTGACAATGTAAATCTAATACAAGCTTAATTAGGCAAACATTTAAGAAGTTAATACTGGCTTAGTATGCTGCATAGCTATTTCCATAGTTTACTCTGATCTCAGACAAAGATACCCTTCTATTGATCAAGCTCATTAAAGTGTTTTTGATTGCCAAGTTCTGCCAGGCATATGACACATGATCCTAAAACAAAACAATTATTAGGTAGCAACTAATCAGATATGTTAAATTTAAATTAAGTAAATTAGAAAAGGCACGGCACCAATCAAGAACACTTGAACAAAATACTTTTCTTAACTAATCTATCTTGAGCCAGTGGGCTGTGTTCCTGGGACTGTCAGAGCACAAGCATGCCACCAACTGCCAAAGCATCATCTGCAGCATTGACACCACCTAGTTTCTAAAACAGCAGAAGCAGACTCAAAGAATGTGACTAACAATAACTATGTTGAGCCCTTCTGTAGTATCCACATGCAGAACTTGAACAAAACATGTACAATAGCCAAGCATCATTGTGCAGCTCTAAACACTCCTTACCCTGAGGCTCTGTTTGGTATTTCTCCAGCATCAATAAACATTATAGAAATAGCATGCTGAACAAGGACAAAGTTCTGCTTCTGCATGCTAAAACATTAGTTGAAAGCATAAATACATTTCGTTAAGAACATGCAACCAAGGATCCCTTACATGGTTTAGAGATTAGTGAATTTAAAAACTGACGACACCAGTTGAGGAATGTAAAATTTGACCTTCAGCTAGACAGTGATTGGCACTGACTGTAGTTCTTCATGAAATTTCACATAATCAACATGCTGATGGATGTGGGGAGAGTACATAATCAGCTGCTCTTGTCCAGAGACCACTTTGCATGAGAAAAAAAATCCAGCACTGGCATTCAAAAGGATAAGAACTGTGACAGTTTTAACTGGAAATTAAAGTTATAGGGAAAATGTCAAAGGAAAGTTGAAAAGAATTTTTTTTAAATTTGAGCAAACTAATACAATCACACACATTTTATACACTTCAGACCAAGAAGGGATTATCAATTTAATCATCTGCTTTGCTCTAGGTATGTCAGCTATAAATTCCATTTTTAGGGGTTTTTTTATCTTTGACTTTTACCAACATCTCAGATATACATATACATATAAAATTCTCTCTTCCCTACTCACTCTCTGCTTTATTCAATAGTTAGTGTCACACAGCACAAATCAGGCTGGGAAGCACACCAGCACAGTTCCTTCTACATCAGCTGTTTAAAAAAGTATATTCCCATAAAGAAGATATCTACTTACTAACTCTGTCTTAGAAGAATTTTCCATCCTTAAAATAATACAGTATATATGTATTGTCTATTAATATAGTATACTAAAAGGATATAAATTTTTTTATTCTTTCCCATGATGCATATCACCAGAAATTATCTATGTTATCAAGGCAATGGTATTGCCTAACTGAGGAACTGCACATATAAATTCAGCAAATGCACATCAGCAGACAATAATTCTCTTAAATAGATAATTTTTTTATATTTACATATACTTGCAATGATTGCACAGACAAATACAGCTACACAGAGTAGAAAGAAATAAAATGGCCATTGCTATGATTAAATAGAACTTTAAAGAAAAAAAACAAGAAGTGATACCAGCTTGAGTCAATTTCCACTACAAACAGCAATACCTTGTAGCTTTTCTGAGAACTAACAAAGTTCTTTTGTTGACAGTCAAGGGTAAATAGAATTAAAAGGGATTTTTTAGCACTTTGATCTACCAAGGAAGGAAGAAACCTTGTGGTTTCCCAGCTGTATAAACAGTTCAGTTTTACAAAGATCACATATGTTTCAGCACTCACAGGTGCAAGCTCAGGATCAGAAATACATAAGATTTAGAATTATATACTAAAGTTTGTGACTTTAGTCGCCAAGTCAGCTGAGCCAAGAAACCATACAAATTATTGACAATCCCACCTCAGAAATCATATAAACAAAACAATATTCCTCAGTAGAAAATAGTTTTTTTGTTTGGTTTTGGGGTTTTTTGTAAAAAAATGGAAAAAAATTTAAAAACTCAACAGGTATTTTCACCTTATTAGCTCTCAGTTTATGCTTCAGTAGAAGCTTACAGTAATCCCTTTTCCAGCCTGAGATGTAATGCATTCATATAAGTAAAACTGTAATAAGATGAGTGGAAAGGAGGTATTTCTTCAGCTGATTCACAGAACAAATGCAGTGAAGGTGTGAAGGCTTTGGCACTCCCTGCTTGGGGCAGCAGTAACAGCAGGCACATTTCTTCAGGTCTCTAAATGCATATTCTGGGCCTATAACTTACAGATAGATATGATATCGGATGGGAGGACAAGAAACAATGGATGTAAATTGGAAGGGGGTAGATTTAGACTTGGCATAAGAAAGAAATTCTTTACAGTGAGGGTGGTGAAGCACTGGAACAGGTTGCCCAGGGAGGTTGTGGATGCCCCTTCTCTGGAGGTGTTCAAGACCAGGCTGGACCAGGCACTGAGCAGCCTGATCTAGTGGGGACGGGTCCCCGCCCCTGGCCGGGGGGGGGGGGGGGTTGAAACTCGATGATCTTTATGGTCCCTTCCAACCCAAACTATTCTATGATTCCATGTTTATTCCAGCTTGGGTAAGAATGTCTGTTCTGGCTGTGTAAACAGAAGCAAAGAAGCAACTTAGAAAATAATGTGGAGTGCTGCACCTCTACAAAAAAAAAAGAAAAAAATCCTTTCTTGTTTATACACACACATGTGTAAGTGTATTGGGAAGAAGGTCATTTCAGCTGGCCTCTTAAATTATTCATTGTTGCACACACAGCTTTTTAGTACTCTAAAAGGTCACTCCTCATCTGATTCTGCAACACTTTCTCATGGAGTAAAGAAGTGTCCCATGAATATGCAGACACACACTCCTGTAACACTTCAGTCACTGTGCATTAATGTGTGCTCTCTGTATATTTCAAAGTCAAACAAATAATACCTGTCATGAACATGAATTTCTAATATCTTCTATATTTCATTTTAAATGAAATGTCAAAATGATGGAAAATATTTTCCAGAAAGTTTGCAAAGGGCAGTGTCTTGCAAAAAGCTGCAATATGTAATTCTGCACTGGTGCAAAACATCATCAAAGGAAATCTGCCACTGCAATTTTTTTGAAATCATTATTTTACTTAACTTTGTCTATCCTTGTACAGTGTAAGCTGAGAACAGAAATCTGTTTGCAATCCTGATTTTTCATTCTCCAATTACAATGTCCAGTGAGATTTCCCTGCAGCTGAAAAAATAGATGCCACTATATTCTTTTTCCTTTGTTATGCAGTATCATGTTGACATCACATTAACAAAACACACTGAGCTGGAAGCCAAGTTTGGATGGATGTTGTTCATAGAAGATTGATTTTCCTGTCTCTGTCACCTGCCATGTATGAAAGTGCTGTTATACATTTATTCATCAATATTGGTTCAGCCTATTAACCACCAAGGAAGTCTTAATCAGTTTATGTGGGTATTCCTGTCACTCTCATTCAAAACAAACTTTTACCTTCTCAAGCCTAGGTCAGTATCTGTCTTCAGCTCCTTGACATATCTCTCCTGTCCTTAGCAATCTTCCCTTTCTCATAGCACTCAGGTTGCATTTTTTTGTAACTAAACAGCCTTCTTCTTTTGTTTTTCTTTCTTCTCACACAACTCACAGCTTCTCACGCTTAAGGTGTTCACATCCTGGCTATTCTATGTGCCCATGTCCATAATGAGCATGCAAGAAATTATTCTTACCGGTTTCATTCTTGTGCCACAGCAGTTCTGTTTTCCCATCCTCTACTTCTTGCTCTCCCCATGCTGTCCAGCCCCATCTCCCCAATAACAGCAAAATCAATTATGAAGTCCACTCAACTCCACCTTTGTATACATCACTTTCCATAAACCCAGATTACAGTCAGTCTACCTTCCTCTTGGAAGCAGAGCTTCTCAGGACACTCTCCTAGATGCACCATGGTTAGAACTGCACAACTCTTTCTAGCAAATATGAAACCTTTTAGTCTGAACAACTGAACAACCACCAAAAATGTAGACAGTGCTTCTCTAATTCTCTTTAGAGTAATCCAACAGCTGGTAAGTAATTATGTCTGCCTTTAATATGCTGTGGGTTCAACTTATTTCTTGTAGTCAGCCTTTCAAAGCCAAATGCAGATAAAGTCTCTCCCTCCTCAAAAAAGCAGTTTCTAATTAAAAGTACTGGACTTTTACTTCAGCAGAACAATTTGAGCAGCACCAATAATTTAAATGATCTATGCTGGTTTATGGCTTCCAAAATTCTTGAGAAATGTCTAGCTAAAATCTTCCTTTTGGAAGAAATTTAGTAGAGTGAGTCAGATTTCCTACTTCTTATTTCTAAAAGAAATATATTTTGCCTTAACTGCCAAAGCCTTCAGCATGCAACCTTTTGATTCTCAAGAACTTTGGAAAGATTTGAGTCTCAAAGATAATTTCAACTAGAATTACATCATTGGTTGTTGGATATTGCTCTTGTTTAGTAAAAGACTGCAAACAGATACAGCATGCTTGAACACACAGTGAACCAAAAAGCAATACAGTTTCTTTAGTCATTGCTCTCAGCCTTTTGACAGCTTGCAGCTTACCATGATGGTAACTCCTTGTTGGATTTTTTTTCCATAGCTGCTCTCCACATGCTTTTCTAGCTACACATATAATACCTTCACAGACACATTTTCACATTTTTGTCTTCCTGCTCCCACAATTGCCCTTCATCTGCCAAAGGAATGAATTGAAATTCATTTCATAGCGCAGGTACATAGCATAGATTTCAAACAATCCAAACATTTTTTCCCCTTATGTGAGAACTGTCAGTGATTCCTTTTTATTTCTCATAAAGGAACTTAAACTGCCCTGCTAAAGAGTAAAAGGAATAGGTGTGTTTTCTTGGGAAATATTGATTTCTTCAAAATGTGTTGTACCCTTCAAATCCATATATTTCCACTTTTGGCTCATGCCATGGCTGTTTGGTTTGTGTGCTGTACTTGTAGAACACATGAGTTCTTCTTTCTCTAGATTAGCTATGCTCACAATGAGAGACTAAGTCATTAAGCCAAGTGACATAATTTTCTCGCTAGCTGAGGAATATAGGACAGTGGGGTTTGGTTTGTTTTTTTTTTGTGGGGAGGAGTGTTGATTTTTTAGTGTTGGCACAGTCTCCATTTCTTTCAACATTAATATTTCAGACTTGTGATACAGCCAAACAGTTCACACGGATGAAAATATGAATCTTACCAGAAAAGAGAAAGGATTGATTTCCAGGCAGCAAATGAATCTCTAATGTCCATACTACCTGCACTGTGATCTCTAGCAGATAAATTATTAATGCAAGTGTATGAACATCATTTTGTTGTGATTAGATTTCACTTAAATTTTAATTTAAAAAAAAGTCACAGGGGACAGAGGAAGCAGTCACATAAGATAAGCAAGTCAGTCAAAGTTTTATTTTTCATGTTTGCGTGCTGGGATTATCTGGAATCTTATCATTCATGCAGCAAATTACCAAGAACTACATTAAAAATGTGTATAGCCATTTTCATTTTTGAAAGATTCAAGACTATAAATAATTAAATGGGTGAGACATCTGTTATTTATGAGCTGAAATGACAGTTTTAATTTAGTTCTTCGTTTAGCCGAGCCTGACGTATTGAGACTAAGTAAAAGAAAACATAGAAGATATTTTAAAATGACATCTCACATAGTTTAGAACTTCCAAGGCTGAAAAATCAAATTATGCTGAGGTTTTTTGTTTTGCTTTGTTTTCCTTCGAGGCCCATGAGAAAACGCTCTTCATTCATGACCTAGTATTACATGTCCATGTGGATTCTGATGACAAGGTAGAACAACCACAGTGGCTTTACAAAATAAATCATCCGTGTTACTTCTTTGCAGACATTTGGAAGAGACAAAGTGTTTATTTAGCATGTAGATACCAATCAGAGGTGCTGCCCAAGCCAGAGGATTATTATGCAGCAGATATTTCCATTCTCCTTCCCCCTACCTCCATACTCCCACATTTTCCTAAAATATTACACGTACAAAACTGATAGTCTTTCTTTCTCCTAGGAAAACCTAGTTTATCAACATATTTTAAAAAGGAATATATGCAATGATATATATACAAATTGTGAAGCAAATTATATTGTTCTGAATGGAAATGTGCCCTTTGAGAAGATAAGGGACTCCTAAAACTCCATAACAAGATTTCCATAGAACTGGATTGTTGAGGTAAAAATAGAAAGTGCTCCAGTACCCCTTGCCAATTTGAATGGTAAAGCTTGTGCTTTGGTTTGGGGAGGAGAGTTTAGCTTTCTCTAAAACTGTTATTTTTCTCTCTCCGTTTGGTTCTTTTGAGGTTCTCCCTCAACACTATTTGTTGAATCTACTTTACATCTCATATGTGTACTAGCTTTGAAAGAAAATGTATTTGGGCCAGATTTACTATTCAAAGCACTTTCATGGACTTCAGTAAATAAAAAGTAGTCACTAGAATGTAAAGAGATTTTTTTTTTAAGTAAAAAAATATTTAGTGATTGCATTTATATATTCCCCAGTTTCAAAAAGCATACAGCCCTCAAAGAGCAAGAAGCTGAATAACAGAGATGTAACTATTTGTATACATCTACCATAATAATTAATTTTAGATCCAGTTTACCATGGAGTTAACTGCCCTCATTGTAATTATTTTTTTTTTAAATCCAGATTCATAACTTGAGAGTACCACAGACGGAAAGACAGGGACAGAATTCCTCTAAGACGGAAGCATTTCAGTAAAGAGGAAAGTCATTCTTCTCAAACTGAGGGGAATCAGGTCTGGACTCCCTAGTAATCAACTGTTTTTCAGACGTGACAGACATACATAGCTTCACTGAAATCAGTATTAGTAATTACAGCTCTTTCTTTGGAAACATGGCACATGTTGAATCCAATTATAAAGAATTGGAAAAAGTCTTAAGTCCATAAATACGAGCTTTGTAACAGCAAGCTATCTTTTATTAGATTAGTTGTAAGAAGTAAATGCAAAAGGAAAATATTGTAGCTGATTTCATAAAACTACTTATCTATTCCTATGAACACTGCATTTCTTAAATCTTAGGCCACCATTGACAACACATTACCACGATGACTAGAATCTCCAGCAACATTATTTTGATTTTTTCTAGTTTCACAGAGAATCAAATATATATTCAGAACATCAAAGTTACACAACTGCAATGGGATTTTTGGTGAAGCACAGTACCAATGTCTCAAGCTTGTTTCTTCACCTACTGCAATAGGAAAAAAGCATTTCAAAACTTGGTGCTTTATATCTTTTCTCTTAGGCAAGAAAAAGTAGTACTGGTATTCCATTCCTACAGACTAAAATTAGAGTCTTTCTCTGCATCTTATCTCATTTATCATTGGTCATTGTCCATTTATTTACCAGGATAAAAACAAAGTGTTGTAGTTTTTCCACATACACATGGAAAAAATAAATAGTGAAAACAAGTGGAATAAATTTGTTTTTGTCTGGAGGATTGTCTTGTCTAAAAGATACAAACCACAACAAATAATTATATAACATGGAAACAAATACATTTCTTCCCCAGTATGTAGCAGTTGAAATCCTTACTGAAAGGGAATCTTGAAGAAGGCAGCAGGTGTTGAGGAGCGAATAGGCTAAAGACACCTGATCTAAGTGCCAGGAAAATTAGAAGAAATCAAGGACATATGAGAAAACAGAGGTAAAAGCTAGAAAAGTAACAGGATGTCAGGAGAAAAATCAAACAGTATTAATCATACAGATAAAATTAAAAGCTGTTGATATGCACTGCTGAGACGCCCACCCCATTGAGTGTAATCACTTGTACCCATAGAAATTATTCCAAATTCACTGCCTTATGAAAAAGTCGGTCATATACATCCCATAACTTTACAAAGATGCATGAGCTCATTTCAAATATGCTGCCACTTTTTTTTTCGTCAAAGTAATGTATGTCCTGAAAACAGCTAATAAAAACATAAGAACATGAGCAGGACTGCTCAAAATAGACAGTTATAAGGTGGTATTTTAGAGCACCTGGAAATCAGATGTCAACTGAGCAATTCTGAGTGAAGAGAGAAACACCTGCTCCAGTCCCAGCATGTGGGAGCTATTTCAGCAGTGAAGCTGTGGATTGCCTGATCTACAGAAATATAGTGGAAAATACACTATTTAGCTCTACTTGGCATGCAGACTCATTTGAAAGTCATACATCATTAAGGCATGTTTTAAAATGTATTAATGAAGTACAACTTTATTTTCATGAGTCAAATTTAATTAGGAAACACTAAAAGCTATACAGATCAAATGTTACATGTGAAACTACCAACTACAGTGCTTCTTTTAGCCCTAAAGCAAAAGAAGAAACACAAGTAAATGCGCCAAACCAGCAGAAGTAATTCTGATTCATAGGAGCTGAAGCTCAGACTAGCCATGAGAAGGTATAAACTCCTTTAAAACAACAAAAAAAAAAGAGGCCAACACTGTGCACTTGGTTTCTGGACATGGCTCAGTGCTTGTCTGCAACAAGTGGAGAAACATTTAATAGGCTGATGGACAGAAGGAGAAGTTTGCTTTGCCAGTCAATAGCCCTTGGTTCACCCAGAGCTGCAGCAGAACCCAGGGGCTAAAAATTGTGCTACCTCAAGACTCCCAGCTAAGAATCTACATGAAATTAATAACTGCTTTTGCCACGTGACAGATTTCTTTAGTAAGTCTTGGAAAAAAAGTACTGTTGACACCAATTAAAGGACAGATAGGTAATACTTGCTGTCACTTAGTAGTCCAAGTACAGCAACTGATTAAAAGAATTTTGATAGTAATATAGGGCAAAAAAAATTAATAGGGTCTGAGCATAACAAAGCAAAGAAAAAGGCAAACAGATGCTGAAATGGGGGAAAAAATCTGCTCTGTAAACAGGTTTAGCATTCAGTATTTAAAGCAGGTGTCCTCAGCTTATTATTGTACTGAACAAAGTGTATGTTTTAAGTTCCTTCCCTCATTTTATTACCATCCTATTCTTGCAGATTTTAAAACAGGTATTTTTATATAGGTATATATTATAAATTAAAACTAAGAATGTTTCTCACAAAATAAGTCTACAGTTTAAATAGCTTTAAAGCACATAAGTGCACAACTATCAACACTGATCACAGATTTAAAATTAAGGGGAAAAAAAGTTGATTGGATTTTAGGCCAATATAGTTTATAATTGCTATGTTGGGAAGACAGAAAATCCAATTCAAAGCTTTGAACGCTGCTCTCCGTGTGCAAATCATGTTTCACCATACCTTAAGTACACGTGCAATTGTTTTCAAACTATTATGTGCAAAACAGGAGTAATGGAAATTTCATATTCTCCCCTCATTTACATAGTAGCTGACTGCATTTAACTGAAACCTTCCCAAAAACTTTTGAGCTGAGACTAATGACAGCAGTTTTGAGACAGGAGAATTTTTCAAAAACGTGGTTGTAGATACAAAATAAAAGGAAGCGATAATGGAAGTCTATTTGCAACATTAACTAGAGTGTTTACTGATGCAGAAATACCAGAAATTATCAACATATATCTTTTCTCAGGTAGGCTTCAGACAAAACT
This sequence comes from Turnix velox, assembly GCA_013400935.1. Classification (NCBI taxonomy): domain Eukaryota; kingdom Metazoa; phylum Chordata; class Aves; order Charadriiformes; family Turnicidae; genus Turnix; species Turnix velox. Next base: position 174,178 of record VZTY01027442.1, on the reverse strand, counting down.
TATATGGCAAAAAGTTAAATACTTCACTCTGTCTCCACAAGGACAAGGTATATTGTAAGCTTTTGCTTAGCATGAAAGAGAAAAAATATTAAACTTAGATTTCTACAAGCCACTTGCTTGAGTTCCTCAAAGAAGAGCTTTAATATATCTCAGTATATATAAAGTTACTGTTTGTAACAGATGGACGGTTAGAAGCAATAAAGGATGTATGCTCAGAAACTAAATTTTGACTCATTAGCCTAAATAAAGGCTTAGAACCTTAGCAGCCCAACAGCCTTCCTTTATTAATGTCTTCTATGCTGGTGTCAGGACATGGATGACAACTAATTCCTTGCCTCCTGCCTGCAATCCTTCAGAAGCACAGAAATGAAGCATTTTTCTGTCTTAAGAGGCCACCAAATATGAAAATTTTAAAAGTTAAGGTTCTGTTTCTATGAAAGTCTAAAGACATTTTTTGACACCAGCCTGATCTGCGTATGCATGTTACCTAGCTGTACTTTAGGACAGGAAAACTTAAATGTTGCATTCTTTGTTCTCAAATGGATCCAAGGAAGCTAGAACATGAGCTCTGATGCAGAAGACAGAACCAATAAACAGAACAGGACCACTGACATCACTGCAGTCCTAGCCAGCACACTGTAGAGAATAATGATCACAGAAACATCAAAATAGAACCAAAAGGAAAACATGTGTTTTCCCCACTTTCTCTATACCTAGCTCCTTACACTGATTTTGTTCCATCCTCAGTAAGTCTTAGTGACTTTGAATATCTAAAGCATAAACAGATGAGTAAAAGTTAACACAAACAACCAGGATTTCCTGAAGTATTTAAGGAAGAAAAACAATAGCAACAGGGATAAAACAAACATACACAAAAAAATTAAATACCTCTACTCCCAATCATTGTCAAACTCCTTTTCTTGAATTTCTGTTACTGAGAATCCATCCAATTTAGAGGAATACCTCTGTCATGTGAGGATGCTCATTCACCTACTAAGTAAATTAGTGGTATTGGTTCCATCTGGATATGTTTGTGAAAAAAAGACAACTTTTAATCCAACCTTTCTTTTCAGGATGAGTCAAGACTGGGGGCAAAACCAAATTAACACTGATTTACCAAGCTACCAAGTCGCATGACTGAATACAACAGGTACTGAAAATTCATTTGTGAGAAGGCAGAAAGTGCTCACAAATACCTGACCAGGCTTGCCTTCTTCACTTGCCAGGCTGAACCTAGAACTTTCTTAATGGCCTTGACCTAGGGAGGAACAGGAAGCTAAGGGTACATTGTACTTTTATATGGAAGGGACAGCCAGACTTGAGTTGATATAAGCAATACTTACACAGCATACCACAACAACATGCTGTGTAAAGAGCTTTGGTGCAGTACTGCACTTAAGCTGACAGTACCTGCAAAGCTCTGCAAGTTGTCATCACCTACATAACTTCTTAAAATAGGAGACTGTTTGACACAGACATGGGATATCAGTCTAGCTTAGTCAGGGATAAAACAGTTGGCCTAAGGCATTGTGGGACATGGGAAAGTACTGCACCATCTGAATTTATATCATAATACCTTCCATACCTTTTGACAAATCTGGCCACACAGGTTCCGCAGATGCATTTTCATAACAGTGCAGAGAAAACATGAGCTGTAGGAGCCTACCATAGCTATATAGTGGGAACACTGATTATCAGCAGCTGGCAGACTGGAGGAAGAGCACTTATAATGTTAACCTGTAATTCTATCCACATAGTAAACTCATTAAAGCTTATCAGCTGAGTTTTCTTTGAGTTTATACAAAATCCCACACACTGGATCCTTGATGCTCATTTAAGCTTTGGTTTGCTGCTGTAATCAGACCTAGTAATAACCATTAAAAGCTTTAGAGTTTTTAAACAAATGCTGTCTTGAGAATGTTTAACCTTTCCTGACTTTGACAAAAGAAGAAAAAAACCCTAAGACTGTTGCCTTCACATTTTGTGACTAACAAGGGAATAGCAGCGTGAAGGAAAAAAACAAAGGCATAGATTTGCTCTAGTACATAAACCTGCCAAGGCAGATATGGGGATATAGTGTACTCTTGAAAACTCCAAGGATTAGTTTCCCACATTTAAAATCTTCTATTAACATATCATGACTGAGTTTACAGAGCAGTATTCTCCTGTGTGTCGATGACATGTGGCAGAACTCACCAAGGGTCACCAGCTGACGAGACAAGATCCAACGAAGTGTACTCCGTGCTGGGGAAGGAAAGCCCGACAAAAAAAGAGTTGGCAAGACCCTCGGTTTTGTAAGGGGGAGGAAGCTGCGAAGCAGGACCTCACCCCAAGAGCTCCGGGAGGCGGTGCCCAGTGACGGAGCGCGGGGAGGAGCCAGTGCTCCGGCGGCAGATTGAAACGGGGCGCGATCTCAATAGCGGCCCCGGCCCGCCCTCGCACAGAGAAAAGACCTCAAAATGCAAATTTCAGGTACTATAATTCTCTGTAGATCAAGATGGAAAACACATATCTATTAAGCAGTCAAATAACCTAATAATGTGTAACTACAATACATATTTAGATATATAGATGAAAGACACAAAACATTACGTGTTATAACATGAATGCTAACATGCTAACTAGAATAAAACTGACAGTTTAATTGATCAACAGTCAGTATGTCTTGAGGCAGAAATATCTACAAACTATTATTTTGTGCAAGAAATAAAAGGAACGATACCACATATAAAAGCAAAGTTTTCAAAATGAAAGCACAGCAGCATTCCCAGCTACAACAGTAAATCTGGATACAGTAATTTTTTCAGTAGCAATAAAGAAATCATCTAAATTGTTGTGATAACTGGAATTATGACAATGGACTGGAAGTTCAGAAGAAATCAGGTGATGCCTGACCTCAGTATTTTTTGCTCCAATAGCACGCTAGGTTAATAAAGTGACAATGCATTCATACTTTTACACATAACTAGTTCCTGTCATGCCTGTCACCATAGTTAGTGCAAGGAGATAAAGGGGGATTTAATTTCAGGTTTAGTAGCCAGTACTGTAATGGAAGACAGGGAGAAAGTATGTGAGATCAAATTACGAGCTCAGCAAGTCCTGGCAAGAGTAACTGGGCATAAATAAAAGCTTAAAGGCCAAAGTAAAGAGAAAGTCAGAGAGAGATGGCCTATTGTCCTCTTTGACTATTACCAAGGCATTCAGGCCACTTCTTCCTGGCAATACCAGGAAGCATTTAGGGCAGCACTAAGTATGCTGAATGCTCATAGCATCTCTCTTTACTTACCTACTGTTTTGTGTTTGGTGTAGGTTTTTCTTTTTCAAGAATGATTATATTACACCTTTTCCTCCTTTCATTTCACTTTCCCTTTCAATTTACTGTGGGGCAGACTGGTCCTAAAGGGAACTGCCTTGACAAACTGCATTTAGGCCAAGTTTGACTGTGCATGAATGTACCCTCTTGCTGAGCCAGCTGAGTGAAATCAGCAAAAAAAGGTCACTGCAGAAAGGAGTAAAGTCATTGGCAAACCCAGTTTCATGCCAATCAAAACTATTCATGGATGGAGCAGGTATTTTTGTCAAAGGAGGGAAAAAAATCCCACAGCATTCTGCATAACCTAAACCTGAAAATATTATGTTAAATGTTTACACTGATATGGAATTTAAAGTAGATTTTAAGTAGACTGAACTTGCTGGTGTGATAACTGGGGAAGGTCTCTATTAATTCTGTGCAAATGTGTTTCTGTTCAAAACTTCTCTGATGCAGTCTATCCCTCACTTGGTCCACTTACAAAATAGAGCTTAACAGCATCATATTGCTTAGTACTCCTTTTCCCATGTGAAAAGGAGAACCAATTCTGTACTGTCCCCACTTAGATACATGGTTTAGCCAAAGTATCCTACTGCTGCCTCATCAACATTGCTGCCAACCCGTTAAAGGACTAAACTCATTGCTTCTGAGGTTGAAGCACTATTAAACAGAGACACTTGGCTAGTAGATTATTGCTTATAAGCCTACAAAGAAATGGAAGTGAAGAAACACTTCACCTCAGCATCCTTCCACTGCTAAAACACAAGCACTTAAACATTCACAGATAGCTTTCAGCAAATCATCTTAACATTTTCAAGTACCACTGCGGATGTCACCGAGATGAACTCACCAATGTTCACTAAACATACTGACTGTCAACTCATTTGCTAACCACTGAACCAAACTGCCTCGTCATGAAATATTCATAATAAAGCAAGAAATCATGAAAGTTGGCCCATTTTAGTTTTTTCAATAAGCTTAGAACTCTGGCCACAGTAGACTAAAACTTCTGATGCTCCCTGTCTGCTGCAAAATCAGTTGTAGCAGTATAGCTTTGTAATAACACCACAAGCAAGAGGTTATTTCATATTACTTCAGTGGAACACAGGGAATGAATTTCCAAATTTCACCCCATTCTGGAGAAAGAAAGTGGATGTCTAAGCAAGTAAATTAAAATCAGTTAGACTAAACAATGCTAAAACAAATCTCTGTTCATTACTGTGGAACCCAAAGAAAACAACTCGGCCCCTAAAAGCAAGCATACCACTTTACATATATCTAGATCACTGAGAAAGATACTCCAACTCAAAATCCGCAAGACTTCTGAGGAAAAATGGTTCATAAATATTGCTCAAATATTTCAGAAGAACTCTTGAAACTTGCTAATAAAAACTTGCATTCTTAATATTCAATGATGCATCTTTTTTTTCAGAAAGGAACAAAGAGCAGTTTCCCAATGAAAAAGCTACCTAAATATAGAGAGATATCTCTGTATTTGTACTGTCCAGAGCAACAACATATTGCAGAAGCTAACAGCCTAAGTCTCCACATTTCAAAAATCAGGATTATTGTTGAAGGCTCGCACCATATTTTCTTCCTGGTTTATTTTGTATGTAGCAAATTGGAGCTTGCTGGTAAAACTATTATCCAGGAAAATATTTCAGAGACATTGAGAAGCACGAGTATTCTGAGAATATCTTGAGATAAGCCTGAAAAGGTTGGTGGAATGTCACTAGGCACAGAAGTTCTTCACCAGACTGCTTTGCTTTATCAAGAACATTGAAACAAAACCATGACCAAAGGAGCCCAGCAAATATTACTGAGAAAGATGGAATTCCTCTAGACTTCCAGTGTGTTCCAATTTAGGAAGGAATTGAGGATTTTAAGGACTGAAATTTTGAACTGAGTTTCTAAATCATTTTATGTATTCAACCTTATGTACTATTTTGCTCAGTCACAGCCCCCAATATCATTCAATTAAGGATGCTTTCAGTCTGTCCTTCCACAGAGATCCTATACTTGCTCAATGCTACAATACTTAGTATCATCTGAAGCAGTATGTATCCCTGCAAAGGCTTAGAATTATTAACAGTCCTTTTCTATATATCATTGATTCTAACGTAGTTGCAGTAATACTATATTGCAATAAATTATATTTTAAATCCTTGCTGTGTGAGTTTAACAATTACCTAAACAATTGTTATATGCAAATTCCCTGCAGAAGGGAGGCAGCGGGATATATTGCCACCTTATATGAAAAAGCAAGTTTCTCATAAACAAGAGCCTTGCTACCGGGGTACAGGCTTCCCTCCCTTAGGTCCTAAAAGCAAAATACCTGCTATATTCATAAATCCCAGGTACCCTATGAAGTCCCAAGTGCTACTTCCGAAATGAGTTTCTACCTTCACGAGAACTACATTATTCAAAGGACCTTGCACTTCCAATTTGTCATTGTAATGTGTTCTTCAATACCTTGCACTGACATTGTGTAATTTGACAATGTTACATGAATTGGTCTCTGAGGACAGATTATCCAGTAATATTCCCAGTGCCATTAGTTTCACTGCTGAACATGGGCACTTTCACAAAAAGGACAGAGGATTTAGTAATTATTTTCATATTGGTTAATTTTTGTTACAGAGAGTGAAAGTGGACTCTGTAAAGCTCAAGCAACTTCCACAACCCTCTCTCGCTCTGACAGTACCTTAAAACAAAGCTGGAACTGCTGATATGGCAGTGATCAAAATTTATGTTCTGCAACAAAATGTTCTATTGCGCGAAATTCTTTGGGTCTGACACTCTTTTTTTCTTTTTTTTTTTTTTTCAGAAAATAGCACCACAAAGGTTTTGTGCAGTAGCTCCACAGACTAAAATATATACTTCAAACCATCCATTGCCAACAAATCATTAACTATCAGCAGCACTCAGCACATAGCTGAAATGCAAGGGGCAAGGAAGAGAACAGAGCAGGGGCCAGTAAAGGAACAACAGTGATGACAAATCATATATTCCAAGTTTGGCACATCAACGCATTTGCTCCTTATCCACAGCTTCATTGTCATTTCTCTTCAAATAACACACTGTTCTTGCAGACTACTCTTTATTTAATGACTAGACAATGTTATCACACATGTCCCTTAAAGCATATTTTAACACAGCTCAATTAAGAATTAAAGAACAGCTATCACTGCAATCAGTGAAAAGAACAACTCATTAGACCAGGCTATTACAGATGCAGAAAAAAAAAACCCCACAACTGTAAGAGGCACTTAGGTATTTGATTAATTTTTAAAATTACCAAAACAATGATTAGATAAGAATTAGTTGAAACAAATTTGGTGGAAAGATACAGACATTGCAAAAAAATAAAAGTCAGGATATGTAAATGGGAGTTTTCAATTTTTTGCAGCTTCACTAAACTAGGGACTGTGAATTTATAGCTCAGTCCCCAAAAATTCAGTGTGCTTCTCCCTCTGCTGGAAAATCCATCCTACTACACAATCCAAAACTACAACAAATGAAATATGAAAATGCACTTCTTTGACTCCTCCTGCTGAGAGAGGTCAAGACTTAAACCTGCTTTTGTACTGAAGCCTGGACTACCTCAATTTATTCAGTTTCACTTGAGGAGAGGCTTTATTTCTGTGAATGACTTGCAATCTGAAGTCAAGGGATTATAAAATAGTAGCTAGCTTCATAATTGATGCAACAACTTTAAAAATTAGCATGCTTGAATTTTCATTATTCATGTACGTATTGCATCATTTCAGACATCTTTTTATTCAGAAAAAAAGGAAAATGCTGTATTTCAAGAAAATTCTAGATCATTTTTTCTCAAAGCGGACAAAAAAAGGGTCTATGCAATTACTTCATAAGAATTCCTATGCATAGAAACAAACTAGATAGACTCCTAATTTTATCTTCTGGAGATGCTGAAATAAATGCTTAGATGGAAGCTGATGTCTGGAACAAGTAACAGCATAGCAAGTCATCCAGAGGGACGACATATTAGAGAGATGGGCCCATGCCACCTTCATGAAGTTCAACATGGACAAATGCATGGTGCTGCACTTGGGCCAGGCCAGTCCTTGTTATCCATACAGACTGGGAGAGCAACATGACAGTCCCACAGAAAAAAAGAGTTGGTCTGAAAAGCTGGACAGGAGCCAACAGTGTGCACTTGCAGCCCAGGCAGTCAAACGTATCGTGGGGTGTATCAGTAGAGCTGTTGCCAGCAGGTCAAGAGAGGTGATCCTGCCCCTTTGCTCTGGTTTTCTGAGACTACACCTAGAGTACTGCATCCAGTTCTGGAGCCCTTAGCACGAGAAGGACATAGAACTGTTGGAGAGGCTTCAGGAGGGCAACAACGGTGATCAGGAGACTGGATCATCTCTGCTACAAGGACATGCTGAGAGAGTTGGGGCTGCTCAGCTTGGAGAAAGCTCTGGGGAGACCTCATAGTAGCCTAACAGTACCTGAAGGGGGCTTAGAAGAAAGCTAGGGAGGGATTGTTGCCAGGGTATGTAGTGATAGGACAAGGGTCAATAGCTTTAAACTAGAGCAGGGCAGGTTTACATTGAGTATTTGGAAGAAATTCTTCCCCACGAGGGTGATGAAGCACTGAAGCAGGATGTCTAGAGAGGTGGTGAAGGCCCCACCCCATGGAACATTCAAGGGCAGGCTTGATGGGCTCTAAGCAACACCATCTAGTCTATCTAGTTGAACCAGATGATCTTTGAAGATTCCTTCAAACTCAACACATTCTTTGATTCTAAGTAATCCAGGTAATTTGAAGAAAACTGTCCACTATGACAAAAACCTGGTGAAATTAGTTGCTCTGTAGAGATATTTTACAACTATCATAACCCAACATCACTGCAAAGTTTTTTCTCCAATATATACAGAGTACAAGGGTTCTCAGGTAAGCAGGAGCAAGCAAATCTCTATCCAGAGGAAATTCGTATGCAGACATTAGTTTGAGAAGTGTCCATGCTGCTGAAAGTATCTACTGCCAAAATAGAACTCACAGTGATGAATTTAGGTTGGACATCTATCCAAGTTCAAATCATTTCCATATTTCCAAGAATCAATTATCAGAATTCTACTCACATCTTCAGAAGAACAATCAGAAAAGGAAAAAACAACATACCAAAAAAGCAATTTCTTAAGTGTGGCATTTACTTGGTTTAATAGCTACATCATACACTTTAGGATGACAGTCATCAACTTAGTTATCCAAACTGCATCATGATTGAACCCATTTTCTGAAAAGAACAAACTGTAATGAGTTTTGCAAAACAGGGACATTAGAAGTCAAAAATAAACAAAAAATAAGACAAAGTAGCATCCTGGAAATTACTTTCAGTCAACAAGGCCCAATTCAGACACCTTCCTGTGTTCTCTCTGCTTTTTAAAAAAAAATTATGCATTATTCTTCCAGCATCACCAGTACTTTAAATACTTTGGGTTCCACCCACATGTAGCTAGTATGCAGCCAGATGAAATAAAGATCACTGTCAGGTTTGTAGCAGGGAGACTAAAAGGGCAAGTAATTGCTAAAACTTTTTTGTTCCTATAACTCTAAGAGGAAAATGCTTTCAAGTATAATGCAAACATTTTCATTTTCCTCTAGTCTCAGTATTGTCTACTTCTCTCCAAATAAAGTTGGACACTAATTCAAGCTGGATCAACACAATTCTTGTGACTATCACCAGTCCCAAAAAGCTTACTCAAATTGAGTGCATTTGAATAGTCAGATGTGAGATTGTTCCATTTTTGTTGGCATCAAAAGCAGCTCATCCATTAGGAGAATTAGAATGCAAAAGGATTTTGTACAGTTGTGGATTCAGGATACATATAGGCATTATTATTGCAATATAATTATTGCTATTTATAATCCTAACAAAAGTGTCGTGTTTTGGGAGCACAAATCTATTTGTGTTTTTAAGCTATTATTCAGTCTATAAAATTCTAGCATATAATATTGCCTATATTCTTGAGCATGGTACAGCCTGGGTTCATTTTGCCAAGCTTTTTCAGTACTGTCTATTGGGAAGAGCACCTATCTGCACTATCTCTGTGGATGCTGGGTGAGTGCCAACCTGGAGGAGCCATGGTTGCAAGCATGCTAACAGCTGAACAGTATGGACTACTTCAACTCAAAGCATCAGCCCATGTTGACTCATTGACAACATTAACAGTTTTCTATTAGACTATTACAATGCTTCAGTTGAACGTCAACCAGTATTTAGAATAGGAATCCTCTTCTAATAAAGCCAGCTAAAATACCTCATCTCTGAGCCAGAAGCCTTAAAACAGAAAAATCATGTAGTCTAATGAGCATTAAACACTACAAAACTGCATTTTAAGATCTGTCAGAATCACTAGTTTTTCCCTGCTGATCATACAGCACACCTCATAAGGAGTGCTGAAGACTGTCTTCTGACATACAAGCTTTACACAGAACACTTGTGAGTATCAAAGAGTATTAGCATTTTTTCACCTATTACTTTTTCAATACAAGGAAGGACTCATTCTTAAGAGTTTGAAACTGTTGAACTTTATGCCAGCACTGTGCCTAGGTGGCCAAGATAACCAACATCATTCTGGCCTGCATTAGAAATAGCACAGCCAATAGGAGCAGGGAAGTGATTGCACTGGCAATGCCCCACCCTGACTCCCGTGTTCAGTTTTGGGCCTTCATTACAACAAACATATTGAGGTGCTGGAACATATCCAGGGAAGGGCTATTAAGTTGGTGAAGGGTCTGGAGAACAATTCTTATGAGGAGTAGCTGAGGGCATGGAGGTTGCCTATAGTTTGAAGTTAAGGAGGCTGAGACCTTTTTGCTCTCTGCAGCTGAATGGAGGTTGTAGAAGTGGGAGTCAGTCTCTTCTCCCAGGTAACACAAGCAATAGGACAAGAAGAAATGGCATTGAGTTGCACCAGGGGAGGCTTAGACTGGATATTAAGAAAAATTTTTGCACTTATAGTTATTAAGGATAGGAACAGGATGAGTCATCATCCCTGGGAGTATTTAAAAAAACATATAGGCATGGTGCTGAAAGACGTGCTAATAGTGGTGGACTTCAGAGTGCTAGACTGATGTTTGGACTTGATGACCTTAAAGGTATTTTACAACCTAAACAATTCTATGAATTTTGAGATGACATCAAAAATATGCAAAGTAAACCAAACCAGAGAGGAACAGGAAACAAAGTACCCTGCAGGTTTTTAATATAGCTCCATAAACAATGATAACAAGAGAAACCTCTGAAAAGGGGATACCTCTTCAAAGCCATTTTAGACCAGATCCCAGCTGAACAATTTCTCTGCAGCACTTTAGGGGTTAGAATTTAGCATGTTTAATTTAAAGAATATAAGAGAATCCACTATTTTCTGCCACTTTAAAATGCCATCTTAAATGATGTTGCAGCTCTTCAGGGCAGTCTCCTTTTTCCAATGAAATTAACACATTTTTGTTCAAGTAATGTACTGGACTAGAAATAAAAACTCATTGAGCATTTTAAATGCTCTGGCAGTATGCATTAAATTGCTATACATATTTGACTAAAACACAAACTCACAAACCAAAAGGAAGCATACAAAATAATACCTGGGAAACAGTCTCATCATCGCCTGCATTTCCCAATAGGTCACTATGCTGTCAGTCAATAAATCTGTCAGCTGTCATTCCTTAGCAAGGGAACAATAACTTAAATGCATGAAGCCAGAGTGTAAACACTGGTGAGGAGAGCAACTGAAAACAAGCATCAAGAATCACTGAGTTTCTGTACCATCCAAAACTTATGGGTTACACTGGACCAGGAGTAACAATACAGCAGCTTTTATATTTGTCCTATCCCTAGCTTCTCTTGAGATTGTCAAAAATACTAAGATACTCATGGTTTCTGTGCTGTCTTACTACAGCAAGAAAGGACCAAAAGAACTTTCACTGACCTTATGTTTATTGAGCCCACCAATGTTTGGCACTTAAAAAAAAAAAAACAACTCAACAATTCCTTAGCTCAGATTAGATATTTTTGATAGGTTTCTCCCATCTTTTGCTCCAAAGTTTCACCATTAAAAAAAAAAAATCAAAAGTAAATTTTCTGTATCTTTTCCTTCAAATCAATCTATTTCAAACTCCATAAAAAGCACAGATCAGCTCTGGATTAACCCGAATTTTCTGTAGATAACTGGTTCTTAAAGGCTTTTACATTAAGCAAGGCCAGTGAACCACCAAATTAAGAGAAATAGACTCCTTTGTTTTGGACTCTTTTCTACCAAGGAACCTTTTTTCAGGACATAATTGCTATCAGTTATTAACAGATTAATCCATTTAGCAAACCCATGTAAGAACTCTATTTATTACAGATATGATTCTTTTCAAGAACTTATGGTGGTAGCTCTTCCATTCAAATAAGTACATTTCAATTCAAATCATGCATTTCAGTTAAAGCTTTCATGGAACAGTGTTTTTAGAGCATTTCTTTTCTTGGGTGATGCCAGAAATTAAAGTATAAAAGCCACAGTCCCATCAAATGACTAATCAGTCTATTTTATTTAAATAGGCTTTGGATCATGTTCCAATATAAATAAAAGTTGCTGAACTTTTTCCTAATATTATTGTAAAAAGAAATGGAAAACTAATACCATAAAATGTCACAATAAAAAATTTTACAGTCTCAGTAAGTATTATAAAACGCAATCCAAATAAGAGATTGGCTGAATTTATGGTATTTAATAGCAGAATGTTCATAAATATTACTTCAATTGTAGATGGTACAATTTTGCTTACTATACTACATCTCCAAATCTAGAAGTATTTTTATCCATTAAAGTACCTGTGCACTCACTCCTACTCACATGTTTGTTAAAGCTCTGACTATGCATCTAAGGTTGGTATTTCTTTTTTTCATATCATGCACAAAAAATTCCATAAGCAGAGCTTATTACATAAATATGAACTCCAGTAGCAGACTGTTTGCATGAACAGTCTTAGAATTCTTTTTTTGGTTTGTTGTTAAGGAGTACCTTGCCTCTAAATCCTGAGGCAGAATTTTAGTTTTATCACAAGTATATTTAGTTTGACTGATATGCTTTGTAAATGCTAGTGTTTCTTAAAAATATTAAATATAAACATGTAATTTTGCAGCTTACTCTGATTAATTTTGAAAAAAAATAAATTTAAAACAATTTCATCAGTCTCTGGCAGTGACTATTATGTTTGCAAGCAGGTTCTATTAATCTGAAATTAGAGTTGCAATTTTTAATAAATACTATATTTAGCCTATTCTTTTTCTGAATTTTTAATATCAAATGATTAATTTGAGCAACTATGAATTGGAAATAGTGAATGTATAGTTGCAGGAGTACATGAGACATGTTGATCAAGGAATTGTGCACTTTTCATTCTTCCTCTTTCACTATGGTGTAATTATCATCTAATTTGCCCCTTGACAGTATGATGAATTCAAAAGGATAACAAGAAAAACAGTTTCACATAAAAAGTAATCAATCCTCATTCCAAGCACTTGAGGCTTTTTTCTTACAACAAGGACTGGGAAATCCTACATACCAAGGTAGGAATAACAAATATAAGCATCCCATTTAAGATCAAACCAAATAGCTGTTTAGAATTTTAAATGAACATGAATCTTCCAGGTTGTATAGGCTCCAACCCACCAGAATAGTTTCACCCATTCTATGTACATACAACATTCCTCATACAAAACTTCTGGAACCATACTCTGAGTGTGAAATTTTTCAGACATTCTGTCTATCCAAAAGTGAAGAGTTTAGAAAAAAAAAAATTCCCCATGTTGCCTCAGCCATTTCCCTTATCCACCTCCTAGTGCCAAGAAACTGTAAACACCTCTCAAAGATAAAAATGCTTAAAAATTGGACCTTTGGTGCCAACCTCATCATCTCTGCTGGCTGGTGCCTATGTCTGATTTGTACACCAAAAAAAAGCAACACCAAAACCTTAAAACTATGATCTGAGTGTTCCTGCAATTTTGGTAAAGTCAAATAAATTTTTTAAATAACCCTAAATTTTACAAAAACATAAAAATATTCAGACTAGATTTAAAAGAGGGGCTTTTGCAAAAGTGCGATTGAAGATGCTTAATCCTTAGTTGTTTCTCCCCACACTGATGTTCTTGTATATCTCCACATTGTCTTTTGTGAGTGTGGATTCAGTCCCCTGAAGTCTCTTACACCCATTGTTCTTCCCAAAAGCTGAACCTTGCCCAGAATTTTAAACATATCTCTTCAGCTCTAAGTTTTTCATATAAGAGCAGAAGAAATTCCCTGATCATTTTATTGATTTTTTTCTTAACTATCGTTATTTGAGAAATGCTCTTGTTTAAAGATATTAACACGCGACTTTAACAAGCACAGAAATAACAGTTCAGCACAGGTAGTGGCAATAACTCTATTCCATTTCAGGTATGAAATGACAGCTGTGCTGCAGTTCAAATCCACAGATAACACAAAAGGATTTAAGCCCACAAAACTGGTGGGCCTCCACACTCTTCTGGTTATGTCAAGTGAGCAACAGCAGGCAGATATTTCATTTAGAAAGTACTTCCTTGAACAATCTGTAAACTAAAGCAGATGGGATTTGTAGACAAGCAGAATGCATACTATCTTTGTAACACTGGGAAATGTCACACTGAGCAATAGAAGTCCTATAGCTGCCACTGTGAAGCATTGCTACTGTTACACTTGATCTCTTACTTGATCTTCTTCCATTCACTTACCTGTTGCCTTTAAGCAGGCTCCCACACATCACTTCCACTAAAATTCCTGTTATACATAGGAGTCCCCACATTGTGTTCTAAAGGCTAGTAGACTAAGGCCAAGTCTATTGAACGAAATGTGCCTCATCACAACTATGTTAATCTTGGCTCAGATGATACCAGCATGACTTTATCTGTCAGCAAAATTAAATACACCATGCAACTCTATTAAGAGCTACTAAAACACAGAACAGTCTTATGACAAATTTTTAGAGGTTCAGAGCTGACTGTGACTGTATCAATCCTCATAGCCTAACTGAACATATGCTTTGTACTTTAAAGGTAATACAGTGTTAAAGAACTAAGAGTGCTACAGAAAATTCTTCATTCCAGTTTCTTCAACAAGGCTGTTTCCGGTACAGAAAACATGAGATATCACACATCAGAATGAACTGTAATTTTTATTTTAATGCTGCATTACCAAATTTAGTTAAGAACAGATGCTGTTTTTTCCTCTCTCTTTATGTTGTTTAGAAAGTATAGGCTTTGTTTACTGCTTTGCAAGTAACTATGAGCCTGAAACCTTGTTTCCCAGAATTATTTTTCTTATTCCATCTTGACTGGCATCCTCAGAGCACAGCAATCTGCAGAGCAATCTCTGTGCTCATGATTAAATATCTCCTTGTGATATTATTCATTTTGCTTGAAGATATGATAAATATATTCCATAGTTAAAGGCATGCATTGGAAAAAAACCAACTTGATACTGAAATATTTCAGCTCAGGTCTTGATAAAATAAGACACATATAAGAAAATCAATCCCATGCTGGTCTCATTTTGATTTCATGGATTCTCCTCTGCAATCATAAAGCATGGGACTAGCCACTCTGAATGGAAATACTACCTGTCCTAAAATGATCAGTATTACACAGAAATGGACAGTAAGGGATAGATATGCTTTATGCTTAAGAAACCAACTTTGGGGGGCTCAGTAACTATTTTCAAGTTTACAATCTGTTCATTTTGCAGCTTGTTCCAATACTCAAAATCACCCCTTTTCACAGTAACAGCATCTCCTGTGAAATGTGCTGAAAAAGCGCAGCCATTCTCTCTCAGATCACCCTCAGCATCTTCTGAAAAGGGACTAGAACACTGCCAGGCAAGAAACATACAGATGCTTCATTTTAAGTAGCAAAGGTAATAAGAATTTTGAGCAAAATCATATGGCAACACTGAAACAAGTTAGTCATCCTAGCCAAGCTATCCTTATAAAAAGGAGACGAAAGAAACTAGAGGGTTTACTATGTCTGGTAAAGAATGCCTGCTTTCAAAGGACGTCTTGAAGGCCTATACTCTTTCCTAAGAGCAGTAGATTTTAACTCAAATCAATATGACCAGTCTTTGGCCTCCAGAAAACCTTTTTTTTCTTTCCTTCCAATGAGCATGGTTTAGGTTCACCAAATCAAGTGCCTGTATACTACACTATCCTGGCTCCCACAAAAAACCATCTCACTAGGATTTAATATATTTATTCTCCAAAACAAGGCAACACTGATATCACTATTTTGGACATTAAGATCAGAAACATTTAGAACTGTACAACTTCCTCAATACATAGTAAGGAATAGAATCCAGTCCTCATGAAGCTTAAAGTTTCCATCATCCCCTAGCTGCAGGAATAGGTTTGTAAGCTAAATTTCTATACACATTTTTTCCACTTCAGCTCCTTCTTTTCCTGTCTTGCTCCAACTATCTAAAGCCCATAAGGATACCATTAAGAGGATATCACCTTTGTTTCACAAGGGTATGAAGTCTTACTGCCTGTGCCTTTTGTATATTCTTCTAAAAGCACTCACTGAAATAAAGCTCCTAAATATGAATTGCCTCAAGTCTGTTTTTTGAGAAAAACACTCAATTCTCTTGCTACTGACTAAATCAAAAAAATTAATCCTAGGAAACTTAGATTAGAACTCACCAACTGCTTACATAGTAAATAGTTTATGACCTAATTTCAAAATACCTTGAAAACATCAATTATAAAATTTATTTTCAAAAGAACAAATCAAGATCTAGCAAAAAAAACCAATACAGAATAAAAAAACAGTAAATCAACTTTCAGTACAGTTACTTGAACCATAGAGGAAGAGAAATATAAAACATATTAATACAGCATAGTATTTTAAAATGTGAAATGGAACATTGGGAAGAGAAAGAAGAAAAAGGAGTACGTTCCTTACACTTTGCCCATCCTCATTAAGTAATCAATAAACTGAGAAACACTCCAAAACAAGTTTTAAGTACTTTTTTTCCTTCATTCCCATTACTAAAGCTTGTTCAAATTCATGAATCTCGAGTACAGGCAGAATGTATACCTGATAGATTCATGTGGACCTCTGAGCTCCAGTTCTTACATGAAAAAAAGGTTGGAATTCATTTTTATTATGTGTATCAGAGCATAACTGAATATAACCACTGGGTGTCACTAATGTTCTATAAAGCAGTCAGCAAGTCACAGCATTTCACATGTATTTTCTGGTGGAAATATCTCAACGTGGTTTGGCAATTCCCCCAATTTCACAAAATACCCACATATTACGATCAGTATCAGATTTAAACTGATGAATTTATAGGATTGGAGAATCTCAAGGCTTCTACAGGTTTTCCCAAGAATCGGTACTAATCTCTGCTTCAACTCTTTATAGGATTCAATTTAGCAAGAAACAAAATCCTCCCATAGAATAACAATCCATGAAAGTAATTGTTTCTGTGCAGTCATTCTGAGAACAGACCAACTTAATTAATTGGTGTCAAATAGGACAAAAAAGCCAATACACTCCTACAAAAAACAAAAAAAACCCCCAACATATCTTTTCTTATGATTTTTTTAATCATCCTATACTTGAAACTAAGCATGGGCTAGAACTTTTCAGTGCACGTTAAATCACTCCAGATCAACTACATATGAAGATGAGATTCTATAAGCAGTTCTTTTTTTGATGTCAGTAAATTACCTTGCCACAAGCAATGCTCTCTTTTAGCCTGAATAAAGCACATTAATTAAAGAAAAGGGGTTTGTCAAGTGTCAGGTTGCCAACCTTTTAATCACCTAACAAAAGATCTACAAACAATAAATCTTTCAGGACAACAAAAAAAAAAAAAAATCAAACTTTTAAAGCATTTTTGTTATATAAGAAGATACAGCTTCTGACAGAGCACTGTAATATTAATATTCAATTTTTTAAGTGCTATACCTAAATAATTCCCTTGATTTTGAATAGCAGGGAACAGATGTGAAAAACACCACTTTAAATCTAAAATTACAGAGAACAAGTTTATTGTCTATCGCAGCAAGTCAGAAAAGCTTGACAGATCAGGAAGTTTGAGAATTTTCTTTTTGCATTAGTAATTCCATTTTTTATCATGATAATTTAGTGAGTACAAAGCAGAGCATTACCCATTCCCTTGATTATTCAAAACTGATTATTCAAAAAGGTTACATTTTTTACTTCTTTTTCACAATCTATCTAGAATACATTGTGTAAGGAATACAATGTGACTGACAATGATCCTGAAATGATGCAAGCAGATATATATCTGTTAAACATAGCAAAGCAGTGCTGCTATACATTTGACTAAAGCCCAAAGCATCTCTGTGGTCCAGGCTCTTTTTAAATAATGTTTTCTTAATCACAGAGTCAAGAAAGTTATTCTAGATTCAAAGAAGATTACTTCATAATTGAAGCTTCTCTGGAACTTGCAGAGCAAAATACAGAACAGCAAAATACACACTTACAGGGAGAGAACAAAAAGCAAGAGCCCGACTCTCTCTCGAAGCTAAAGAAAAAGAACTCTTCTATAATCACTTATTGACACAGGAAGCCTTGCACCTAAATAGGTGATTCTAACCATGTAAATTGCAATAGCCTTGGATATTGAATAGGTTTCATACACTTTCAGTTTTAGAAGAGTGAAGGGAGGTGGTTTGCAACATCTATGCCCCTAGAGATATTGCCTGGAACTTATAGAAGCTTATAAAAAGTCTGAAAGGCTTCCTTATATCTCTTTAGACATCCATTCTGTCAGTACATGTCCTTCCTGGAAAATAAATTGCTATGTGATGTTGACACCAGGGATGCTTAGTCATTTTTCCAAGGCAACTACCACAGTACTCCTTGCAAAATTAGTTTTTTTCACAATATCACTGCTTACTAATTGCTAGCAAGGAGAGACAGATTGGAACTTTAGGACACTAAACTAGAAACCAAATTGTAAATGTTTGAAAGCAGCCAAACTGAAAACAAAGCTTTAGAGAAGCCTATATTTTTTTCAGCTAGCATAAATCATTGTAATGTCACTTTGCAGATCTTGTCCCCAGAGATTTGCATGAATTAAAAACTCCAGCATTGTTCCAGCCTTCTCCCATCCCTTCTTTTTGGTTCTTCTTTGAGACATCCCTTTTCTACTCTAATCTTCCCACTGCTTGTTCAAAATAAGGAGAGTATTTAATGAAAGTGAGAACTCATTTCTCTTTTGATTAGTTACTGTAAATACAAGGTAAACAAAAATTTAAAAATTTTGACAGTTTTAGTTGATATTTCAGGGTTTTGAAGTAACAAATTTAAAGTTTGTTGAACTCTAGCATGGAACTACAAGCAAAAGTCATTTACAATTGCATTTCACTGATTAAACTGACCAGGCTGAAAAGCAGCATCACAGGAAGTTTCCTTTCTGTCCAGCATCACACCTGCTGAGAGTCATGGAGGTTTCTGCTATTGACTGGACCAACAAGTCTGAGATGGCAACTGAGTAGCTTCAAACATTTTACCAAATAAATCGCAAAACATTTTCAGAGATAAGACCATCTGGCAGACTTCTGAAACACTGCTGGCTGTATTACTGTATGAATGCAACTCTTTATATATGCAGCAGTACAAACTATTTCTGATACATCCAGGCAGCTAACAGAAATTTTTTGAGGCTTGGACAAATAATACTCAAGAGATACTGCAGAGAAGGCAGCAAAGATACACAAGTGTGCTGCCCTCCCAAACTAAAAACAAAATAAGCAAAAAAAATAATAACCAAATAACACAGCAAATTAATCCCACTGTCTGCACTGGCTTGTGATTTCTCCTCCCACTCACATATGTTCCAGTCAGCTGGAAACAAGAGAAAAAGCTAGCAAAATTCAACTATATTCCTTGGAAGCTGGAACAGCCAAAAGACCAAAGTTTAGAAATTGACCCATAACATAGATAAATTTTAACTATGTTGGCAATTTAGATATATTGTATGTGCCTTTTACCTCAAATAAATACAAACAGTACAGCCAGAAAAATCTCTGAACATATAAACTATAACAGGATTATTCCTAAGGGAATGTTATCTGTGCAGGTAATAGAACAGTTCCCTTAGGACTCTATAGCAAAATATAAAAACCCTCTCACCACTTTTCCCCATTAAAAACCAATTATTAGAAGCACTTTAAGTCTCTGCAGTTGGAACCAGAGAAAATTCTTGGTGCTTTTACAGCATCAGCTTCTAGGTTCCACACATCGCTCAGCTGAGGTGATGGCAGTGGGGAAATCACACTTCAGGCAATTTAGTGTCAGATATTCCCAAATACTTAATAAATTTAGAATTAATAAATTTTTAATTACTTATTCATAGTTCCCTTATTTTTTTTTCAAAAAAAACATTTAAGAGATTTTTTTTCAGAACAGATATTCCAGACAACAGGCATCTCTTTAAATAAATCTGAGATTTTTACTTCAATAGTAGAGCTGTGCAGATGGAGATTTTACACTTGTGCTAGAGTTCTAGGTACCCAAGCATAAAATTAATCTGTATAAACCATAGTAAACTGCTATATAACTAGACTGCAAAGTAGCTGATTTCCATCTATTGTATTTCTCAGTCATTGCAAGGCCAAATAACCCAGTCATTTGCAATACTGAACCATCTCTCTGAGGCATCTCTCCCTTTTTATGTTTTATTTATTTATTGAAGACCAAGACATAATGAGAATAATTAATCTTTATGCTGGCCCTGGCACCAGCTCAAACACCAAATTGAGAGCAATTGGCTATTCTTGTGACTGGCAACATTACTTTGGCTCTTCATCACAAAACAGCCCAAATTCAAGGTTAACCCAACCAACTACTTGCAGCAACAGCTGAGGTTTACAGTAGTGCTACTAGCTAAAAGCAGTTGGAATACATATCTTCAGCTTATATGCACCCGCTCCAGGGATTCCCAAAGAGGAGAGGCAAAGATAAAATGGAGTATCCACTGCACTAATCACCAGTAAAACACACATTCTTTAGCTCAATGAAAGCTGATAACTCCAGAACAGGTTAATGAGACACAAAGAGGTGTTTGGACAGAGAAAACTGGAGACCATTTGAACATCAGAATATGCTGCTCACATACCCCATGTGCTAATAATAGAGTTCAGTAATTAGCTGGTGTCCAAATAGTTTTCCAAATGGGAAAAGAGTCAAAGACACTGAATGGTCCTACTTTGGCTTGCTGTTGCTCACCTGGTCCTCTTAATAAAAGCTTGTATTTAAGACCAGCTGACCTTATCCTTAAAATACAGCATCTGATACTAAAAACTGATAGTCTGAAACCTTAATAGGCAATTGCACAGCTTTAGTCCTTATTGTGCAGCCCAACTAGAAGTATTACTGTTTAACAATGGTTATTTGGACAAGAATGGCAAACATCTATGAGTGACAACTGTGACAGTGAATGATTATGCTATTTGTTCTGCTTGACTCTAGAATATAGACCAGAATACAGACTCTCGCAAGAACATTGTGAATGATCCATTTTGGGTGCATTATCAACACAATATAAAAAACACCACATGAAACCATATAACAAACTGCTTGTCCTGCTACCATAATTACTAGGTTCACATATTTGCCAGAATAGCAAAGCAAAACAAAAAAAAAATCAATGTTGTTCAGACAGAGAAGAAAAACATTATTCTTGTAACTAACATCCCTTTACATAAATTTATAGCATCCATAAAAATTTCAAAACACTAAAGAGACTTGACCTAAATTCAGAGAAAATGTATATCCAGTGCAAAAACAAAAACAAGTTTTTCCACATGCTTTAACATAAGGAATATTATACAATTTTCTGCTCCTCTCAATGCAGCAAACTTTTGTGAACAGATGGTGGCAGATCTGCGTGATGCAGTGGGCAGCATTTCCATATCACGCTGCTGGTGAATATCACAATCATTTAACTCATTTACTTCTGTGCACTCCCTCAGAACACATGTACACAGAGGACATACTAGAAGTGCGTGCACATAACACTGAACGCAATGCTAGTAAGATTCTCCTTATGTTGTACACAGTTAAAATACATTTTTCATCACTGTTTCAATTACTACAAAAATCAGTTTTTCAGACAAAAGTAGATAACCCAAATTCACCCATTCTAATTCAGCCAAAACAAACTCAGGTTTCTTGACCCGAGACTATTCCTTCTTACTAGTACCAACATTGATTTTCTTCCTGTGCTAGACACAACAGGACTCACTCACTGCAGCTCTTCCATCAATGAAAGCCTGATTAACACCTCTCTTCTCTACCCTGTCAAGAATTTCTGTAGTATGTACAAGGGACTTTAGCATTTGTTTGAACTTAGTGAGGGACTTCAAGAGTTAAGGAGATGGAGAGGATCAAAATGACAGAAAATAAGAAATGGGACAGGCCGGGGGAGAAGAGACAGGGCAGACACATACAAGCAAAGAAAGCACAACAAAACCCCAAGGACACATTACAAAAAACTTCAAATGTTCTTTCCACAAAGTCACCGGCAAAAACTATTTTCCATTTAGAAACAAATTTCAGCTTTTATTTTGACTTTGAAGTTATGTGACCGAATAGCCAGAGTATATTGGTTGGATAGTATAATTAATTATGGCTAGCATTCAGCTTATTTCTCATATCCTGTTTTACAGTTGCAGGATCCAAGAGAATGCTTTTCTTTAGTACACATCTTTATTACCATCTTAGAACTGTCTGCAATATCACAGCATACAGTTCACATATCAAAACAATTCCAGATTTTAAATGCTATATAATAAATGGAACCATGAAAATTTCATTTCAGCATGAACTGTAGCATTTTGCAGGTCAGTTTGAAGATATGCTCTTTACCAATAAGCTGACATAGGAATCAACAATCCAAATTGTCTCTATGCTGAGTATCTCTACAGTTAGAAACAAGTACAGAACTCACGGGTTTTGGAGAGAAGGTACAAATAATCAAGTTCTTTTATATATAACCTTCTGGGAAATACATTTAGTTTATTGTCAGTAATTATTTGATTTTAGTTATTTATTATGAGTAATATAAATACTCATATATATATAAATATAAATACAAAGTCGGTCACCAGCTCAAAACTACAGAGTCCTAGAGTTTCATAATATTCCATGGAACCAATTCCAATTAACTTACCTTTCAAGTAACTGTGTATCAGCTCATTGTTAGTAGTTAGTACTCTCAACATTCTTAAAACTTCACTTAAAGCAGCTCCAACTTCAATTTCTTAGTATAAATTTAATAGACCTTTTGATTTTATACAGCCTACACTCTATTGAGGTAGTGGAAAAATGAAGGTTTCTTTTTAAAATTATAATTTAACAAATTTATTAAAAAACAAAGTTATTGCAATTATATATATAAACTGTAGCAATAGATTCTAATTGCATCCAGTATAATATGTAATTATACATTATAGAATAGTATACTATATATTGGTATATTATATATGAGAGGATGCTTCTTGCTTTTGTGCATAGAAAATAGTGACTGTTGTGCACACTGAAAATTTCTTATCAATTACTTAAATACCTTATACTGAATTAAGAATTATTTAAGATAAATGAAATAAATCTGTCAGCAAAACTCAGGTAAAAATACTTGCTTTCAGTAAGACACTGAAGGCCGTATCTGGAGATTCTTTGCCAAAGGATTCTTGCTCAAACCTCTGAATAGAGGTAACTTCTTCTACAGGTTTCCACAGTCACAAATATACTACATTACTATTAAACCCATTGACATTATTTTTACTTTAGTTGCTTCAGGATAAGACACATCCTTTCTCACACGATGTTTCAGAGGAGTTATATTATCACACAAGCCAAACACTGAAAATCTTCTCATCAACCCAAGCAATAAGATGGAAGTCTTCCTCACAGCTGGTATGCCCAAGAGCTACTGGCAATCTTACTCCAATTAGGTAACAGAAAACTAGGCTTCATTTCTGTTACCTAGTAAAACTGATCCTGTGGGTACCCTACTTTCACTGAAGTCTCTTTGCCATTGAAACCAGACAACTCTACTACACCTATAAAAGGAAAACGCTTTACTTTAGGTAATATTGTTCTCTTATTATCCTACTTACTATTGTGACTGCCTGTACCAACTTAAAAGTCACCTCTTTTTAGGCATTAGTTTGAGTTTGTTCCACTCATTTAAAAAAAAGAAACAAAAAAACACAAACAAACAAAAAAAACCCTCAACATGAAAGTGGCCACCACACCAGGTTTTGCTTCTAAGTCCAGTTGCACACATTTTAAAAACTGCCATGTCAGTTGTAAGTGAGCATACTTCTTATTTGTAGGACTTGGGAGTGTCAGTTGACGACAAACTCAACATGAGCCAGCAGTGTGCACTCACAGCCAAGAAGGCCAACCAAATCCTGGGTTGCATCAAGAGGAGTGTGACCAACAGGTCAAGAGAGGTGATTTTGCCCCTCTACTCGGCTCTGGTGAGACCCTACCTGGAGAATTGCATACAGTTCTGGAGTCCTCAACACAAG
>VZTY01027442.1:61941-150082 GCA_013400935.1 Turnix velox | reverse complement strand
CCCCCTCTCTGGAGGTGTTAGAGACTAGTCTGGACATGGCACTGAGCAGCCTGATCTAGTGGGAGGTGTCCCTGCCTGTGGCAGGGGGGTTGGATGATCTTCAAGGTCCTTTCCAACCCGAACTATTCTATGATTCTTCTCTCACAAAGATTAGAAAAATTACAGAATAGCAAGCATGAGTGTGAAGCATATGAACACTCAATAATGGTTTCATATGCAACCAGGTTAACTGAAGATCAAAATGCTTCTTTTCCCCTTTCACCTCAGACAGGGATATTGCTCTCTTTTTAAAAGCTTTTAACAACCACCACAGTCAACAAAGCCTTAAGCCTTACAATGGCTATGTGTTTTCCATTCAAAGGTAACCGGACTACACCAATTTATTTACTAAAAGAAGTACACATTCAAGAAGCAGCACAAGGGACAATGAACCTTGCAGTCCTGATTCAGGCAAGGTTATTATAACCTTGCCTTTTAGCAGAGACTGAGTTTTGCAATTCCAATCATTAGCACCAGCAGTACAACAGCAAGGCCACTGGCCAATATTTCATGACACACCATAGAGAGCGCTCTCCCCTCCACCCCTTTAGAGCTGGGAATCCTTTCTAAATGGTTTACAGGCTCCAGCCTTCTTCACTCCTCCAAGACAGCAAAAGATGGGCGCATTTAAATGCTTTTTAACAGCGTCTGGTAGGTATTACAAATAAAGAGGCAAAAGCTGCACCGTATTTTGTGTGAGACCACATAACGTGCATAAAATCCAAACAAACACCTTAATGAAACGAGGCAGCCCCTCACCTTCTCGTACTCTTTTTTGGGAACAAGTACGGACGATTTTCTCGCCAACCTCCTGTGAAGGGGTATTTACATTGTAACATTGTTTCTTTTACTGACATGAAATGCTTCCGACTCGTGATGTCGGCGCCACTATAGAACGAAGAGCACCTGAGGCGCTGCCCGGACTCTCCAGCTCTTCCCCTTCAGCGCTCCGCACTCCTCGTATGCGGGGGACACGCCTCCCCGCTCCGCCTCACGGCCACAACTCCGCAGCGAGAGGATCAGTCTCCGCCGCTACCACCACATCCATACACCCCCCTTTCTCCTCCTCCGGACACCCTCTCACCTCAGGGCGTCAGCCCAACGCGCCGCATCCCCCGCCTCCTTGGCCGTCCCTCCCTTCACTCAATGGTCTTTTCTTTCCCCGCAGCCCTGCCCACCTCAAAGCTTCTCCTCCCTCCTCCTTTCCCTCCCCAGTTTAAGCGCCTCTCGGGCGCGCGCACAACGGCCACCGCTCGAGCAGAGGCGGAGCCCCCCGCGCGCCCCTCACCTGACTGAGGCGCGTGCGCCACCTCCCTCCCTCCCTCTTTCCTTTCTCGGCGCGCGCTCGCGCCGCCATCGAGCGGGACCCGCGCGGGAGCGAGCGCGGCGCCATCCGGGTCTCCTCCGCTCCTCCACGGCGGCGGCCGCGGCGCTGCCGTCCCCAGGAGAGCCGGGGGAGGAGGGCCGCCATGCATCTCCACCAGGTGCTCACCGGCGCCGTCAACCCCGGGGACAACTGCTATTCGGTGGGCAGCGTTGAGGACATCCCCTTCACGGTAATGACGGCGAGGCGGAGGCCCGGCCTGAGGCGGGCGGGGGAGATATGGGGTGTCTTGTAGGCCCGAGGTGAGCGGTGGGAGGGGCTGGAGGAGATAAACCTGCCGGGACCGCCTGCGGGCCCTTGCACCGGGGTCGTTAAGGTGGGGATTATGAGCGGGGCCTCGGGGTGATGAGTGGGCGAAGGCTGGCATGTCTGCGTGCGGAGCACGGCGCCGTGGAAGGCTTCCCGCGGGGGCAGATCGAAATCTCCCAGGCCGGAGGCGGCGGCGCGGCCCCGCCGTCTGCTGCAGCCCCCGGAGGGGTCTCGCCGCTCGCCTTTCCTCGGAACAGCCGCAGGTGCGGGCTAGGGCCGGGGGTGCAGCCGGCCCTCCGGGACGTGCTTCCTGGATCCGCGGAATTCCAGTAGGGAAACACCCCAGTTGAGCATCCCCGAATTTTGCTGCTTGACTTTTGATTGGGGTTTTTTGTTGTTTTTTTTTGTTTCGGGTTTTTTTATTTTTCGGTTGGTCTTGGGTTTTTTTCGCCTTACCCATATGGTTCCCCTGCAATGAGAAAATACTCTGCTCCAGCAGGCTCCTTGAGAAGGCTCTCCCCTATTGATGGCCGTCTGCCTTCAGTTACCGTGGCTAATAAAACACAGATTTATAAAATGCATCTCTTAAACTTAAAAGGTAGAAGAAATGGCAGGAGATACACTAGCTAAATTTCAAGAGTCTAGAAAATTATATCATAAAATCAAGTTAACATCCACAGACTGTTTTCGTCAATTCAAGCATCAATTTCCACTTTTTAGTTTATGATCTGCTTCGCTGATCTTAAACAACTTCTGTGGTGTTTTGCATACTGTCATCTAATCAGTATGTTATTATTTGGGAATAAGTTGTCTCATTAGACTTTGTATTAAGATTTACAAGATAATACCCCAGCCAAAAGCCATTTACAAGCTAAATGACACAGACCATCATTTTTAGTCTAAGACAACTGTCAGCAGACTTGTCAAGCATTTTAAATTTTATCAGAGATGTCTAATTTTGGTAACAGATGCTTGAAAGCCTTAAGAAATAAAAGGTGTCCTATCTGTCTTTATTTTTCTCACTCTGTTGCTATGCTGACATCCTGCTGTTAAGGAGAACTCTGTTACTTTTGGTATTTACATAAGAAGTTGTTTACTCATATTAATGTTCTAATATGTTTCTTTTTAATATGATAATTTGAAGAGTCAATCAACTGCAATTATAAAAGACAACTTTAAGATAATTGTCATAGTCTTGTGAACATCAAAATGAATAACAATATATATTTTGGCTTATACAATAATTTTGAAAAAGAAAAGTAGTGTTTTACAAAAAAAATGCAGAATCATTTGGTAGCTTGTTAACTATGGAACTGCATGTAGCAGATCTCACTCTCTTCCCTAGCTGTTGTACAATACTTAATAATACAGTAAAGAAGGAACTAAAGGGATAAGTATGTTTTAATAAAGGTATTTTCTGGACTTCCAGAACTTTAACATTCTCCTTCACTTTTCTTCCTGTCTATTCATGGTATTATTTCCTGCAATTCTAGACCCTGATCCTATAGTAAATTGGATTGTTAAAAATGTTTGTTTGCAGACAGTGTAGGGATTTTTATCCAGATTCTTAGTATATTAATCACATGAGTACACATGAAGTTAGGCTGGGGCAGAGGAGTCACTGTTTGTGCACACATGTGATTGCTTATGTTTTTGGCTGATGCTAGGACATGCATTCAAAATATGTGAGAACTAGTTGAAAATTGCTACCACTGATTTATCATACTGACTTAAAATTATGGATTTTTTGTGTGCAAAAATAAATCACTCATGTTTCAATTATTCCACTAAATAGTAGAATGTGTACAGATGCATTGACTAATTAATTAATAGTTTTGGAACTATTTCCCTTTTTTGAAGACGGAGGAGAAATGCCATTTTCAAATCAAATTACTTTAGATTCCTAATTCCACTAATCTTAGGATTCCAACAGAAGGAGCACACTTTCTTCTGACCTTATTGAAGACATTGCTGTACTCAGGTTCTTCATTCTTCCTTTTCTCTGATTTGTTGTGGCTTTATTTACTTGGCTGGTGATAAGTATAGGCTTTTGGTTTCCTAAAACTAGTTTCTTAGCTCAGTGTGCCCAGAGTTAAGTTCATAATCATCTAGGTTGGAAGAGACCTTTCAAATCATTGAGTCAAATCATCGACCCCCCCCCATTAAGCTTCATACCTGGAGAGGGACTTGAACCCAGGACCCTCAGATTAGGAGTCTGATGCTCTCTCAACTGAGCTACATACACAGGTTAAGATATTAACATATTCTGCTTCAACAGTACTTTTTTAAAGCTTTAGTGAAATTCATCTAATTATTCTGAGAACAAGAAAATAAATAATTTTTGCCATTACTTTATCAGGCTTAACTGAGTAACTTGGAGTCACTCACCAAGTATTAGTGACTCCATCAAGCAAAACAAATCCAAAGAAAAAGCTAGGATTGGGCAGTTACTGTAGGCTGGCAACAGATGTTTTGTGCATCCTTTCTTTATCTGAAATGCATATAGTGTTCTTTCCTTCCTATGCTCCCTCATTTGCCTGCAGCAATCCTAACATGTACCAAGCCTTTTCCAAAGAAAGATGAAGTACAGAAATGTTTGGTTCACAACTGGTTTGTGAATGTGTTGCACCCTGTCTAAGAGACTGGGTAATACACAGGAAAAAATATTTGAAGGGAGATTAGAAGGAGAACAGCTTTGTAATGCTGTTTTGTACCAGGCAGTCTCTTCAGCTATACTTCGTATGAGTTTCCAACAGAACACTGCATAAGCAGAGGGTTTAAGTGCTAAACAACATAAGTTCTGGTTTTCTCATTTCTGGTAATGATTCTCTGCACTATTCAACTTGCTGTTGCTTCATGTTCTTATTTCATATTGTTAATGATGTGTCATAAGTGACAGAAGATGAGCATTACAGAGGTGCACACCCTGCCTGGACAGTAGAAGGGTAGGTTATTTGAACCTCAGTCTTACTGGCAGTTTATGAGTTTTTAAAGGTAGCAAACTGCATTTTTCAAACCATGGTTGATTCCTGTTAGCTTTGTTAAGCAACTGTTTTATATTGAGTCAGTTTCAGTCACTGACCCGGACTGCCACCCTGGCTTTCTGTGGTGGACTAAGCTTGTTTAAAATAAAGAAGGTGAGCTTTTCTGATTCTGTTTTTTGTAACTTCTGCCCTTTGTCCTAGTCCAGGATTGTTTTTTTCCCCTTGAAACTCTGAACAGAATGTAGCTGTTTCTGAGGTCAGTCTAGGTTTCTTAAAAAAAATAATTCCATAGGTAATGTCAATCACCTGAAGGCTAGATTCTACACATATTCCAAGTTGTGGCTAGAATCCCAAAGAGAAGGTAATGGATATTTACTTCATATAATTTACTTCATAGATGCTACTAAATGCACCCAATCTTTAGATTTAGAATTCTAAATATTATTAATGTGGAAAAAAAAATCAGATTTTGGGGATAGCTGTACATAATAACTTTTCAGAATATTTCTGAAAAGGAGAAGCGGCTTGGTATCTTCTGTGCTAGTACTGACAGCTGGCCTAGAACCATGCGTAACAAATTTCAGGGACTGTTGCAGATGAAGGTCTCCCACACTCAAGTAAACTTTTTAACAGCAAAATCTTCATCCACACTATTTTGTCCACAACGGCAACAGAGAATGGGTTTTTCTCTGCTGTGTAGGGTTTTCTTCTACCTCATCCTTCTTGAAAAACTGCTTGTTTCAAGGTGGTTGTAAAGCCCTATGTGTAAGGATATTGTAAAGTATTTAATAATTTATGCATCTCAACTGTCTATTTTAGAAAGCCTGTTGTACTCGCCACAGGTTAGTAGTGGGTTTGCCATTTTTTTCAGTTATTTTGCTTGTTTGCATTAAGTGCGTGTAATTCTACTAGTACTTAGCTGGGGGAGGAAGGAAGTGTAAAAGCCTTGTGTGCTTTGAGTGTTTTAGAATTCACTGACAGGAAGGTGCATCTTGAATGTTTACTATCCATAGCAAAAAACTTAAGGATAAGTTTGTTATAATGTGATGGGATGTTGTTTCACTGTCTGGTAGTTCCATTTAAGCTAGAGAACCAAACAGGAAAACATGGGCAGCTGAAGATACACATGCTGCTTTCATATTATCTGAAAACTGAGGATATAGCATAAACTCTTACAGTAGGACAGAATGGCCTACTTCTGTCTGGTGCTCCTGCATTCAATTAGAGTTTTGTCCTTGCTCATTTCCATGGTCCCAGATCTTGACAGTTGGAGCAGACATTGGCAGACTACAGCTTATTAGTTGCTTATGGATCCTGCAAGTCATCCTTGCATTCTGGCAGTTTTGCAACTTCATTTAATTTTCTCTTTGAAGTTATCAGTGACATTAGGAATGGAGCTTGGCAGATACTCCACGTGGGTGTGTTTTACTGCACTTGCTTCATTCAGTGGCTGCATATAATTCTGTTTATCTAAGACCTCTAGGCTGCTCTCGTCCATTACAGTATCTCAGCATCTTATTGTCCACTTCTGTATGCCTTACCAATTTGCCATTATTTTTATCAGGCTGTGCAGATTGTTGGTTTGTTACTGCAAATATTGTGGCCACTGTTATTCCAGCAGGAGGGCCCTGCAGTGGCAAAACCAATCTTCCTGAACATGTCAGCTGAATTCTAAAGAAGGAAGCACTGATGATGCATATTACAACACTTCCCTATTCTTTGCAAAGTAGGTTGCTTCATTACCAACTTAAGGAGCAAAGGAAAAAATAACAGTAGTATTTTATAAAAATGTGTTCATAAATAGGTTAATATTTTGAATATATTAGAAAAGCCTCATAAAAGTAATCAAACTCTGAAAACTTGTATTTGAATACATAACATGGAATATCTTTCACTACAGAAAGGTATACTGACCTTTTCTATTTTAAGAAATTTGTAAACTGTAAATGTAAAAAGTTTACACTTGTTTTAAAATGAGGGAACACCTTTTCTCAAGGTCAGAGTTATAATAAATGCACTTCTTAAAGTAAACTTAAGATCTAGAGTAAACATACTTTAATGTACTTTCAAGAAATGAGAGACAATCTTAGAATAAATATCTGCACTGAGAAAATGATCCCAGAACCAAGAGACAGCACTTGCTTAAAGAACCTAGAGCTGAAGGCTAATACCCAGCTGTTTGAGAATGTCTTCTGACTAAGGTCTCCAAGGGACTAAAATCCTCTCTGTTGCCATAGGACATTTAGGTGTGCTGAGTCACTTGTTGGTGCAGTGACAGACACAGGCAAAGAGTAGGAGGGATATGAGTGACAGTATTAAGATTTTACTTAGGAAAGAGAACTTTGCATCTTGATGGTTCTTTAAAAAAAGAAGAATTTCTACTGTAAGGTACACTTTTAAGTCATGATAATCATTTTACTTAACTGTGTAGAAATGTGCTAACAAGTGTAAATAACCAGAAAATACTCCTTTGTTTCTTTGTGGTGTAGATAGAGAGAAGGAGAGAAGAGAAACTGAAACATTCAATGACTAAGGCAGTAAACTATTTTGCGTCAGAGTCCACAAACATACTGAAGTATACAGTATTTTCTGTTTTATGCACTACCAGTTATACACACTTGCACAAACCTGCATGTTTAAGAACAGCAAGTTTAAGAAAATCAAGCTGAGAAGTATTCCTTTCCCAGTATCATTTCTGAGGCACACATCCATATCTCCTGATAATAGGACTGCAACAAGTGATAAATTGTGTTAAATTTAGTTTTAAATTTACAAGACAAGCTATCAATACTGTAATACAGTAGGAGAATCAATTGCTTATGAAAATTAGAATTACAAAGAAGTCAGTGGAACATTTTCCTCTCAACTTACAGATAATCACAATCAGACCCTGTTCTCCATCTTCTTCCTGCCTGTCCACCCATCATTCCACACTGCTGGTGGAGTAAGTTTTGTAACAAATTACAATATAAATGCCAGGAAAACAACAAAAAAGGTTTCTGATCAATATTAGAACTTATCTCAGAATCTCATCTTTCTCTCTCTTGAAATAATCCTATTCTGTTTTAATAATCATTTCTTCCCTTCCAGACTGGGTGTAATAATTGCTTGGCATAGTCATCAAAGAGCTAGGACAATCTGTAACATGTATTATCTCCTTCTGACAACCTTTAGCAGTTGTCCCCCTCCAGCTTGCATTGTGAATAACTCCAGTATCAGTTCCTCAGAACAGTTGTGGGTTTGAGGACTCAGCACCACATCACTTTATTCTTGTGAGATGACCTTGGAAGTCTTTTAGACAATCTATGTTTTGTACACAATTTTCATTTTTGTCTCTGCAGTTGTGTGACATGTTCACTTCTTTGGCCTGAATTTCTGCTTTGCTGCTTTTGTTGCTATTCTTTTCTTGTTTTCATTAGCAGTGACTGTACATTCACTAAATCAAGCCTTTTTCTTAAGACTTTCTCACTTGTTGCTCCCTCTCTGGAGGATCAGAAGTAGAGGGAGGAGGTCATGAGACCTAAATTGTCCATTCTAGTTCCAGTGGTTATTTTGCACTGTTATCCACATGTGCCCATCAGTGAGTATTGATCCTGTAAATCTAGAGATATTCTGCTGTCGTCGAATTTCTGTCTATAGTATTGGAATCAGTGGAAAAGTTACTTTAGAAAGAATCCTTCTAACTTATTTTGCAAAACTATTTACAGCTTACTTTAAAAAATAGTTTAGGAGCAATTTCTGTGCCTAAATGTGGGAGTTCACTGTAACAGAACATCTGGAGTGATTAAACTTTTTACAATATTCTGACACACTAGGACAGATGAAAGGTTGGCAAATAAATATATATCTGTTTCCTGCCAATAAAAAGTACTATGAGCTATAATTGCTCTGTAACTCATTCTTAAACAAATTATTTAGGCTGCAGTGTGTATTGTACATGACATAATATATCAGACACAAACATTTGTTGGTTTACTGACTAATAGTCCTTTGCATTTCTTATAATTGAGAAAAGCCCTGAAACTGGATTCTTATAGAATGGAATCAACTGATATTATTACCCCAAAAAAAAAAAAAAAAAAGACCAAGGAGCACAACACATATATTTAAGAAATGTATGTACAAATTCAATAGTAAGGGCACCTGAGTTATAAACTCTTGGCAGCCTGTCTCTAATAGGCAACAAGAACTGGAAGGAGGGAGACACAAAACCAATCAAACAAAATACAGTAAATAATTTTTAAAACCCAAACAAACAAATTAAAAAAACCCCAGCAAGTGATACTGAAATAACCCAGTTCTTATGTTCTAGGATAACTTTGGGGATTGTTTGTCTGAGTTTTGCTTTTATTCATACTGTTTCTTTTTGCTGTGATTAGAACCAGGATAGTTTAAGGTCTCTTTGCTACTTTGTTACTTTCATTTTTCTTGTTGCTTATTCTGCCTGTTGGTGAGTCCATGAAGAAGAAACCTGCTACATAGTAGAATCTTGTTTCAGTGAAAGTTTCACAGCTGCTACATAGTAGAATCTTGTTTCAATGAGAATTTCACAGCTGCTACATAGTAACATCTTGTTCTCGGGAGAGTTTCTCATCTGTCTGAAAACTAAATTGTCTAGTAAGTATTCAGTTAGGGTTTTATAATATATTTTTAATTGTGTTTCTTGTAAAAAATATTTCAGGCATATGGCTCTGGCTGTGACATTGTTATCCTCGCAAATGACTTCGAATGTGTGCAAATTATTCCTGGTGCTAAGCATGGAAACATCCAGGTCAGTTGCGTGGAGTGCTCCCACCAACAAGGCAGGGTAAGAATTTTAATATATTTATATAGAAATTCTTTTTTAAACTAAATACTCTAAATTATTAAGCAGCAACATAATAGATTAAATAATTATAAAGATCAGGATTACTGAGATATAACTTTCTAAATAACAACATTCTTGTTACTAGGAGAATTGTTTTAATTTAATAACAATTAAATAAAGAGGGAGGTGGAGGCAGAAGGTGTCCTGTAATGATAGTTTTCATTCCTTTGCAGAACCTCCAATAACAAGTCTCAAAAAATGTGGAAATATGTATTACTTATACATATATATATATATACATATGTTTGCATTTGGGTATGTATGTTCTGCAAAGTAATAAATTAGAGATACTTTGTATTTTAGAGAAGTTTAGGTATATATAATGTGTTAGGAAGTGCTACAGTATGAGTTCTCAGAACCGTATGGCCCCCTGATTGGCTACATGATTTGATTTTTAATTCCTAATCAATGTTAAAGAGACAATTTAAACTGATGAGGAAAAAAACCCTACTTTCTATGAGTTATGGTAAGTACACTGAGCAAATTTTCTTTGTCAGTTTTTAAGGCCTGCTAATATTAGCTGGTTAAAAATTGGTTGCAGTATTGAGAAAGCCCTATTTAGGAGTGGGCAGGATTAGCTGGTAAGGCCCCTCCACTGCAGCAGCGCAGTCCCAGAGAGACTGGAGGAGAGATTTCAGCTACACAGGTGGCCCCAGCAAGATCCTCATGAACCCTTGGTTGGTTCTGCATTCAGGACTCTGAACTGAGTCTACTGCAACCTCCTCTCAAAGAAGAAATATGATTTCATAATAGATGTTGTGGAATTTTACATTATTTCTGCTCTGAGGAAACAAGAACCTGAATGGAAGAACTTTAACCAGTTTTTCTTTTAAAAATATTTTATGGAAGACAAAGGAATTTTAAAGCTAGTCAAAAGTACTTACAAGCATGTGCCTAATAGGAACACCAGATGAATTCCTAATAAAAACTATTTTGAGTATAGAGGTTCTGTGAAATCAGCTGATTAAAGATGATACAAATAGTTTGGTTTTTCTATTTACTATTTGCCTTCAAAATGTATTTAACTGTTCAAAATAGGATTGCATTTCCTCCTGTTTCTTGTAATTATTAGTTAGTGGTACAAAATGGAATCTGGGAACAAACTGAGACCCAGACACTAATAATTAATTTATCCGTTAGCTCTGAAGCAGACAGAATGTGAAAAGTAGTAGCAAAGGCATCAGCTTTCCTTTATGCATTGATAGCAGTTACTTTTGTAGATCTGATCTGTTTATCCAACTGAACAGGATGTCTTCGCCACTTAGAGTTAAAATCTTAAAAATAGGCCTGTTCATAAGTACGTATTTGTCAAGTTACTTAGGAAAGTATAACTTCAACACAATTAATGGCATGTATTAATTTTTCTTTTCTTGAACAATGGCACATAGAAGAGATATGGGAATTTTTTAAGTCAGGTTGGAATACTAAGGAAGAGTTCCACTTATCTCCTAACCTTACATCTTCAATTTCTTTTTTTTCCAGATTGCAGCATCATATGGAAATGCTGTTTGTATTTTTGAACCACTTGGTATAAATTCTCATAAAAGAAATAGTGTAAGTATGAATTACGATATTGTAATTAAGTTTAGGCGGCTCATGGAAGAGGCAAAACCTGTCTGCCAGTTACATTATGGTATTACATTGGCACACTAAAGACTAATGGATAGATATTTTCCACCATCCATCATAAAATTGGATGGGTAGAATCTTCTACCGCATTAATCTAACTGGGGACTGCAATACATATATATATATATACCTCCTAAGTTGTTCTTAAACCTCTTACTGGAATGACATGGTGACAAGTTGGTATTTTACTTGAAGAGATAACTGGATCTGTGATATAGAAATAGGACTTAGACTTGCACAGGCTTCTTTTAACAGCACAGCACCTGTAGCTTTCACAGTCTTTGTTGCACCTACACTGCCACCTCTTATGTAGTTTTAAATGTGTGATCTAACTAGTTGGAAGTAATCTACAGATGTATTTGCATGCAATGGGTTCAGACCTGGTTCATAGGGCACACTGTCATGCATTTAATGTTTTAGAAAACAATTAAAGAAATAACTAAAACTAGGTCCATCAATCTGCCAGCGAGTACTGATTTGTTTTACAATAAGCTTAATAGCAATTTCACAGAGAAGGAAAGAGAGAAATATTGATAGTTTTGTGTTTTGATGTTGATGTGTGACTTAATTCTTTACTGTTTTCAAACCGCAGCAACTAAAGTGTCAGTGGCTTAAAACTGGACAATTCTTCCTCAGCTCTATGACTTACAACCTGGCATGGGATCCTCAAGGTAATGTGAAGCTTGTGAAGTATTTGTTGAATGCTTGTAGTTAAGAGAACTTGAGCATAAATTAGTTTTATTGTAATAAAGTGAGAGCATGAATATGGAAACTTTAGATTATCTGTCCTCCAGCAGTATTGCATGAAATGTGAGGCTACAGTTAATATTGTGAAGCTGTTGTGCCAAGTGTTTGAATCTCTTACGCAAGATCTTAGTTTAGAAATCACAAGTGTTAAGTTGCTTATTGACTTAAATTACGACTAATAGTCATCTAAACTTATCACAATTAAAGTCAGCAATGTAATTCACCCCCCCATTTCTTATTTCAAAAAGCTGTATTTATTTAAGATGTGAATGGCTATTTAGTATCTGCAAGAATTAGTTATAATTTGAAGTCACCAAAACCCCTCAAAGTTCTTTCTTAAAAGATATTATAAATTCAAAAGTTTTAACAAAAACTGATATGGTTGAAAACCCTATCAAATTTCATATGTGCACTGTAAAACTGAGGTTTCAAACTTTCATGAATAATTCTCAACAAAATATGATGACAGACTTAATCTTTCAATATAGGCGAATCATCTTGGTCTCACAACTTTGACACTTTTCACTTTCAGGCAACAGGCTGCTGACAGCAACTGACTTTTTGCAATTGTGGGCCCCTCCTTCTAGTGACATTCTAGAAGAAGATGAAGATTATGATCCTGAAAATCAGATCAAAGATGATAAAGTTCTCCCAGCTCTAAATGACTGGAAATGTGTCTGGCAGTGCAAGTGAGTGAGATGATTTTTATTTTAAGAGAAACTGCAGTTCTACCTCATCCATCAAACCTGCTTCTATTCAAAACCATATTTTAAAATCTGGTTTTAAATCATCTTTAAAAAAAAAATCTAAACAGTGTAAGTTTTCAAAAAAAAAATTCCTCACTTTTTCAAGCAACCTGCCAGTAAATAACCCAGTCAACTTAGTTCAAGGCTTTAGCACTGGCAATGTATGTCAATTGTCCCTCATTTCTCATCTTTGAAAGTACTGCTGAGGTACTGGATGAGACTGGAAGGAAGAGCAGCAGCAGACAGATATTCTACATTGATAAAGATGACCTGCTCCCTGAATCTTATGAATAGGGTCCTGAAACTCTTTCTGCCCACTTTTATTTGAGATTCATGTCACTGAAGTGGTTCTTAATCAGCCATTTCTAGACTGCATAGGAGAAGCAGCTGCCTACAAACCTATTTTCTCTTGACTTATTTGAAGCCTTTTTAGGTTTTATGCCCACAAAGCACTGCAGAGGACTTCTTTCCTCTTTTGGACATCTGACTTGCAAACTGTAGTTATAGACAAATCAGAAATTATCTAAAAGGTCTTCCAATTTCTTCCTACTATCTATCTTGGCCTCACTAGGAGCAGACAAGTAGAGAAGCTTCTGTAATCTCACCAGATCTAGCCTCAGCTTGCCCTAAATAAAACTATTTATTTTATGGGCTGTTTTCTGTAAAACTCTGAAAATACTAAGTATTTCTTTTAGTTGTAGCAGATATTTTTTTAATACTTCTGCTATTTCTTAAGTATGTGTAAAGAAACAAGTATAAATTAGTAATGCATTTCATTTAAATAATGAATGGTAATGCTATCAACTGAATACATATGGAACAATGCTATGGAATTTACTTACAACTTAAAACTTTACTCTCTTTTTTTTTTTTAGGACTGCAATATCAGTACATTTGATGGCATGGTCTCCTGATAGTGAATACTTTGCAACAGCTGGTAAGGTAAGTTCAAAAAAGAATAATTAAATAAGCATTTGCAATTCTTTGCATTTGTTTGACAAAAGTAAATAAAGTAATACAAAGTATTCCTGGATTATACACTCCATTGTAGACTGAGGTAAGTCAAATTATTATCTCATATGTAATGACTTATTTTCACTGAATACCACGAACTTCAGCAATAAGAATTTGGATATAGCTGTGTACTCTTACTGAATACTTGGAAATCAACTTGTAATACAACAGTGATATAGATTTGTTTATACATATTTTAGATAAAGTAAACTTAGATGAACTTTCAGATAAGCATAAACATAATTTTCTACTTCTGCTGGAAATCACAAGGATCAATATTAGATCACTATAATAGAATGCATATATTTAGGTTGGTATAATATGCATATGTTGGTGGATAAATTAGAAAATATTTTCTGTTTAGTCCATTCTGGGTTCAATTATCAGTTCTTAACTTTGTTTCAGTTTGGCTTGTTTTTTTGTTAAATTACTATTCAAGCTAAATTTTTCAGTTAATAACTCCTTAATGTTGCCTTCACAATTGAGTGATTCCCTCTGGTTTTCAAGTCTACTTAGGTAAGCATTTATTGCTTGCACTTAATAACCTTTGTTTTCTTCTACATATTAAAGAGGACAAATGAATCATGAGTTGCAAAGTTTTATGACTAAAAACATTAGTTAGCTCACCTTAATAAATAACATTCCATATTTTTGTTTCCCATGAATATACTTTTATATAGCTAAGAATTTGGCTAAGTAAATGAGGCAAATGGTTCCAGAAATAATTTTCTGTCTGTAAGACAGCTTTATATTATGGGTTGTTTCATGAGATAGACATAATACATTGTAATTCTTAGCAGGCCTACTTGTCAAATTTCCTTCTTGAAGTATCTCTGATCAGATATTGTACTTTTTGCTTGTCATGAAATACTGTCTTTCCTGGAGGTTTGCAGTTTGTTAATTTATTTACTTTATTCCTTATCTCCAGTAGCGAGTCCTGAAATCTAGGGCTGTGGCATCCTGCTGTATACAATGTACTGTTGTCCTTAACTCAGATCAGTATACTCATTCTCCAGTCTCACTTATCAGCATGTCATATGATTGAGTCAGCATTTAATTTTCATTTCAATTAGTCACATCAGAGGTGCTTGACCATTCAAACCAGAAAGGTGGCATAGGTTAAGGTGGTGGAGGTGAAGGTTGCAATCTCTATTGCAACTGTGCCCACACTCAGTAAGCAGTACAGTGTTTCCCATGAACGCCAGGTTTCCAGTGACAACAGAGTCTTCCAGGGTAACCTGTGTCTGTGGAGAAATGGATAGTTAGTGAGGTCAATATTGTAGTGTGAATGGCAACCCATTTCTATCTTCCGTTTTCACAAGGAAACGGACATGGGATTTAAGCACACTTAGATGCAATGCAGAAAATGCACAGAGAACTAAGGGAAAAGTAGGGGGCTGACTGGAGTGAAAGATAGATTCCCAGTTGGAGTGGAATGTTGCCAGCAGAGTATCTCCAGTTTGTAACTCATTCCAGGATGCCCATCAATGAAATAAGTAGTCTCAGAAATGGGTTTTCTGGAAAACTGATGATACTTCTGGGCCACAGATCAAGTTTTCACAAAGCACATGAGAACAGCCATTTGAGAAATTTTGTGACATTTTAAATAATAGCTAGCTAACCCTACGCTTTTTATTGTTTTACCTAGGATGATTGCCTCTTAAAGGTTTGGTATCCTACGACTGGTTGGAAGTCATCTCTTCTGCCCCAAGAGAATGAAGAGAAGAAAAAATGCTCAGAGGTTGTCAACTTCTCATTTGTCTATTTGGCGCATCCTCGAGCAGTGACAGGATTTTCGTGGCGTAACATTAGCAAGTACATGCCCAGGTCTGAAAGTTTTCTTTTTTAAAAAATACAGCAAGCCTTTGACCAAGTATTTTTTAACATTCTGCCTAAAGTTTGATTAGATTTCTTCTTTGTCTTGTTGTATATACTGGTGTTTACTTGTTCAATTTCACATTACTTAGTATAACATGCACTCTTCACGGTCCATCACGGTTCAGGCAGTTTCATAACTGCAGTTTTATAATAACTGATGCATTAATCAAATTATAACCATTCACATCCACTTTTCCCAATAATATGTGGGTTTACTAGCATGCCAAAAATCACTACCTATATAAAACCTTTAATCAGGAAATAGGCAGAAATTTGGAAAAAGGTCATTACAAAATTACTCGTATACAGCCCTAGTTTCTGCTGTGTCCATATAGCTAATTTAATTACTTTGGGTAGTAATCATGATATGTCTATTAATAGGGGTTCAGTCTGTAATGTGTTACTCACATCGTGTCTGGATGGTGTCTGTCGGCTGTGGGCAGAGACACTTTTACCAGAAGATACTCTTCTCGGTGAGCAGATCTGTGAAACCAGCACTTCCAGCATTAGCAGCACTGTCTCTCAATCTGGAAAGCAAAAGGACAAAATACAGCATGCACTAGAGGTACAAGTAAATGCTTTATTTCAGTATTCTTAAAACATAAATATTTAAAGTATATAGAACTGTAGGAATGCATATTATCTAGTTATTATGAGCATAACAGAATAGTCTGATTATTTCATGAAGTCTATTACTAAACACTTAGAAAGTCAGAGACTTCAATTGTCCGCACCCAAGCTCCATGTTCTTACAACTCAATCTACTTTTTTATAGTGGTGGGAAAAGACAATGTTTGACCTGGAATAGTAAGCAATGGTTTCAATTCTGAGTCTGAAAGCCAGTAATTATAAGTCAATGGAAGCAGTAAATAAATTCTTTTAATTCTCTGATTTAATAACTGCATTTCTAAAGGGTGGTAATATGGGACTTCAAATTTCAGCATCAGTCATATCAAGTGTAAGTTTTCAACAAGAGAAGGCCTGTCAAGATAAAAACAAATTTTAAAAAACCAAGCACCTCAGTACTTACTTGTAGACTACTGCAGCTAGACAAGGTTTTACTTCTTACATATGATGGCTAGCAACAAATAGGGAGAGTGGAACCAAGTATGTGTTGAGCTGTTGAATCAGTTGTACTTTCTATGTGCTTTTAGCCATTTTCAGTTATTTGACAATAATTCATTATAACATGATATCGAGGTTACTGCTTTTATAGTGTTGTAATCTTGTTTATGAATGTTACACAAAATATTGGGGTATTTTTTGATGCTGTCAGAGCAGATATTAAGGGAACTTTCATAAGACTGTTGGAATAGCTTTGCCTTTGATCAGAACTGATGTGCATAAGCGTTATTAATCTCTATTTAAGTCTATTTAAAATAATCCTTTTGAAGTTAGTCATCAATTCTTAGAAGGAAATCAGGAAGATTTAGGCTTTACAGAAGTGTGAATTTTTACCTTACAGTTTTTTAGTATTTTGTCATTTGTTTCCTATAACTTCATTAGACAATTCACCACTTGAAAAATATGAGAAAAGGACAAAGGAGATCTTCGGTTCTTGTTACCCACACAGATGTACTGCCAGATCAACAGGGTACTCATGAAGTTCAGCGTCACATTTCACATCAGGCAAATGCACTTGGTCACTTCCATATAGCAGCAAGCATCAACCCTACTACAGGTGAAATACAAGCATTTATTAAACTGTAATAATACGTTTGCTCAAATGAGATATGTGTTCTTTGCTTTGTGTAATTGAATAGAGATAATTTGTAGAAAGATTATTATTTCACTAATCTATTTCTTAGCACAGAATTTTGTAAGATAAATGAGACTGAATTTATTCTGTGTAATTTCAGCATTTTAAAAAGCCAATTAAATTGATGATTGCACATCAGAAAGCAAAAGAAACCTGATTTTCAAGTTACCTTAGCATTTGATTGTTGAGTTTTGTGAGTAAATGTATTTGCTTCTACAGACTTTATAGTGAACAGAAAAAAGACCATATTTTTTTTCTCAGGACAACAGCTGCATTTTATAGAGTAGTTCAGAATATTTTAAACAAGGTAAAGATTAATGAGCACTCATGTGCCTTGCCCAAAATCTGTCCATCGAATCACAGCACTTGAGCATATGAAGCAATCAAAATTGTTGAGTACTGTTTACCATTGACATAAGAATAAAGTTTCATGTAAATATACTGATGTTAAAATATTGTTAATTTTTTTTAAATTGCACATAGAAACTTGATCTGTATCTCTCCTCTTATGATCTTACAGGGGAAAATTATGTACTACATAAACCAAGTTAAATTTCTTAATTAAGATACTACATACACATATGTATGTGTGTATATAAAAACACAGGCAGTTTATATATAGCTTTTTTATTTGTTTAAAATTGTTCACAGATATTCCATCAGTCTTGGCTGGAACAGCTTTTAACACAGAAGAAGGAAATGGAGGCTTTGTTGTTCACTGGCTAAATAATAAAGAATTTAATTTCACATCCTCTATTGAAGTATTTATGCAGCATCTAAGAAAAATTTCTGAACAACTAGAACAAGATTTTGATGCTGAGGTTGAAGAGGAAGAAGAAATGGAAGAAAAAGAGAGAGGTTTACATATGAAATTAGATCATGGTTAGTAAGTCATATAGCACAAGAATTATTGTGAAGCATGCTAATGCAATAATTAATTGAATCAAGAATTACAAGGACTAACAGTTTATCACTAATGTAAAATAAATAGAAGTTAACAGCTGAAATCTGGGCTGCTGTAATAGTAGGCATGAAAAATTGAATTATGTACTCTGTTGCAATGCAATGGTGTTATATTCACAGTGAAAAAGAAAGGTAGCTTTTGTCTTTCATTTCTGTTTTTCATATATTCCATTGAGCTATGAAATTATGACCCACTCTCTATTTACTTTACAATCAGACTGTCAGCAATGACATAGCAATTTATGGCAAGCTTTAAGAAGCATTAGATGTAGCTCCATTTTGATGAAACTGCACTGTTCTCTGTACTGGCAAGATCTATACCTTAAGCCTTAGATCACATAATGATCCCAAATGTAGCTGTTCACAAGGGAAAAGAGAGATATATTTGGAAATTAATGATGGAAAACAGATCCTACCAAAAATACTTTACATGGCTGTGGGAAGGTCACTTGGGAAGTAAGAGTGTGTAAAAATGAAAATCTGCCCATGGAAACTATTAAGATCAATTAGTGACAGTAAACAGAAGATCCATTGTGCCATTTATAATGCTTGGATTCTTAAAGTCTAGATTACCTATGCAGTAGTTAAGTGTGCAATAATTCTTACTGAACATACAATACCTGCTGCCTCAGCGATAGTCACATGCCATGTATTTGATGATTACCTACTAAATGCAAGCAATGCACACATTCATGTGGAACCAGCAATCATATAAAATGCATGGGTTGACCAGAGTAATCTTAGGCAGGGTATTGATTTTTATATATATTTGTATTTTCATTTTTATATATATTTGTACAAACAGATGAAAAAAAAAAGATGTTGCTACCAACAACTTGCATCAATAGCACTGTTAGCATA
Organism: Turnix velox; assembly: GCA_013400935.1. Lineage (NCBI taxonomy): Eukaryota > Metazoa > Chordata > Aves > Charadriiformes > Turnicidae > Turnix > Turnix velox. The sequence goes on along the minus strand of VZTY01027442.1, from coordinate 130,962 downwards.
TTTTAAAAGGATGCATTGTTTTGAGTAGAAACTGTTTGAAGTCTTTGCAATAATTAAAATGGCACATTTCTGTTACAGACTTGTCTATAGATAGAGAATCAGAGACAGGAACTGGTACAGGTTCTTCAGAACATGAAGATGGAGAAAGAGAGGGAAGCCCCAAAACATCTCTACTGGCAGGCCCATGCATGCCTCTTCCAACTGTTCTGTTAGATCGGAAAATTGAACTGCTCCTAACTGAATGGAACAGAAATCCAGATATGCTTTTTACCATCCATCCTATTGATGGTACCTTTTTGGTGTGGCATGTGAAATACTTAGATGAATACACTCCAGGCATCTTTCGACAAGTTCAGGTACTTTATATTTAATTTTTTTATATTATATATTATCTTAATCAACAAGAATTGTGTCTTTTATATCTGAACATATGCACTTAATTTTAAGTACTCCCTGTGAAACAGATAACACTTATTCAGACTTTCCCTGTGAAACAGATAACACTTCTTCAGACTTTCAGACATAACATGGGTTGTCATGTCCTAGTTCTTTCTAATTATTTTCCTCTTTTTTTTTTTTTAGGTTTCATTTTCTTCCAGGATTCCTGTTGCGTTTCCATCAGGAGATGCTAGTTCCCTTAGCAAAAATATTATGATGTATGCTTGTCCTATGTTTTTGAAAGATAACAGTAATGCTGTACATCAGAATATAATGGAATTTTCAGATAAAACCCTACGAAATAAAGGAGCAAGCCATGCCCAGGACGGTGCAAATGTGAATATAATTTCTCCCATAGTAATGATGATTTCTAAACATATAGATGGCTCTCTAAATCAATGGGCAGTTACTTTTGCTGACAAATCAGCTTTCACTACTGTGCTAACTGTATCACATAAATTTAGGTACTGTGGTCACCGTTTTCATCTCAATGATCTGGCTTGTCACTCTGTTTTACCATTACTGCTAACATCTTCTCATCATAATGCTCTTCTAACTCCTGAATTAGACAGTTCCTGGGACTCTGACAGGATAAACAGAATAATAGATCCCATTAAACATGTGAAAGGTTCTTCTAGGCAGCAACTTAAAAATGCAGCAACTCGTACATTCCATGACCCAAATGCAATCTACAGTGAGCTGATTCTGTGGCGTGTAGACCCTATAGGACCTTTATCATACACTGGAGGAGTATCTGAATTGGCTCGAATTAACTCTCTTCACACCTCTGCTTTCTCTAACGTTGCCTGGCTTCCAACACTTATTCCCAGTTACTGCCTTGGTAAGTATACCTAGCTTGTTTCCTTCTAGAGTTAACACTATGAGTTACAGAATTAATTTTCAAAGATAAACTACTTCAGAATTTGGAGTATATTTCTATTTTCAGCAATTTTCTTCTATTATGAAAATTAAGAATTTGTATTTTATTTGAAGCTAAGCTAGTTAACAATATTTCAGCTGCTCTGAATGTCTCTGTAGTTATTGTGGACCAGCTGACATTCAGTAACTTCTTTGTGTGTGTATCACTAAGAACAACACTGTCCCTTTCCTCAATGTTTTAGACAACTTCACTGTGAATGTTCACTGCATTGACATGGTATTAATAATGCAGGCAATGTGATGATTTGGGCATCTGGGCTCAACAGAGAGCAGGAGGCAGCAGTGGATTGAACAGAACTAGTGAGAACTGGATTTGGACCATTTGGAACACCTCAATTATTATTATATTATAAAGGGTGTTATTTCACATAATGGTGTTCTAATGCACACAATTTTTAGGTTTTTTTCTTCACTAAAATTATGTTAGAAACATTTTCAGATATTGTAAAATGGTTTGCAATATACACTTTGAAATTTGATGACCAATTTTTTCTTAAATTATGAAATTTTTCTGTTTTCTACTAGGCACATACTGTAACTCTGCTAGTGCTTGCTTTGTTGCATCTGATGGCAAAAACCTGAGGCTCTACCAAGCTGTTGTAGATGCACGAAAGCTTCTTGATGAATTATCTGACCCTGAATCATCTGTAAGTTTTATGCAGCAATGATCTGAAAGTACTAAAGTAAAAACAATTTCATGAGTTTTTCCTCTCTAATGTTTTGTCTTAGTTCTGTATAATTTTTGTGCTCTGTATAATTGTTATACTCCATGTATAGGATTTTATCCATTATACCTTACATAGCCACAGCTGCCTGTAAACATTAGCAGATAGAAATGCAGCTTACTATTGGAAGTGGATGGAGAGAAACAAAATTTCCCTGACTTGTAACAGGTAGATAAAGAAAAAATAATGTGTCTGTCTGTCCTCTCAAAAGAAGGGAGTCAAGAGCAAGACATGGGTGCATTCACCTAAGTTATATTAATATATGAGGAAGGGCAGAAATGGTGGGATAGGAGAAAATCGGGCAGCAGTTTATTGCCAAAGGTTATATTAGTTCTTCTTTTTTCTGTAACAAGCAATATTTAAGTATGTTTTATCTTCCATTTTTGTGGCAAAAGACACTAAAGCCTGGACTTCTATTGTATAAAGAAGCATATCTTCCCTTTTTTTCCCTATCTTTCTATTATTTTACATGTTATCCTGGAAGTTAAAGCCTGTCAGTATACAGATTAGTCTGAGCAATCTGTTCTAGGAACAATGATTGTGAACATTACAGTAAAAATTAATGGACTCTTCAGTTTACATACTAGTTATACTCTTGGTTTTTTACTTGCTGTGACAAAAACCAAGGGTTTAAACAAAAGTGAAGCAATATACACTGGAGCTTCTCATGGCACAGATACTATGTTGTGTTATGAAAAGAGAAATCTTTAAATGAACAACCTTTAGTTCCCATAAAAACTGGCACTCTCCCCATCAATAGCTGCAGATTGAAAACAGGACAAATGTCTTGACAAATGTATTATTCATAAGTGCCAAAATGACAACAGAAAAAAATCTGTTGCAGTTTATGCCAACAAGGAAAATCAAAGCACTGGTTTATTGTAAATTACTATAACTTCCTTCCATCTGTAGAAAAAAAATATACTCACTCTTCTCATGTTGCTCTCTTACAGAAGCTCATTGGGGAAGTGTTCAACATTGTGAGCCAACAATCTACTGCTCGACCAGGATGCATTATTGAACTCGATGCAATAACCAACAAAGTAAATAAATGTTTAATACTTTTAGGGTATCACATAAAGGTGTTGAATAGCTTTGTAAGGGTATCATATAGAGGTGTTGAATAGCTTTGTCTGTGAATTAACCGATTCTGTTTGAGAGAAGTAAAAGATGATATTTTCCTATGCTGGTAATGACTATCCCTATGACACTAAATTTTGATGGATGTTGAGATACATTGAATGTTTTAGTTAGGCAACTTTTTTTTTAGCTGCTGAGAGCTCAAAGCCTGTTCTTAGAGTGTAAACAATATTTTTCTAAGCATAAATCTTGATAAAAACCTAACTTAAGACTAGTTAACAAACCATCAACATTTAAATGAAAACAATTACAAACCCCCCACCAATCCCAAAAAGAAAGATGAATATTTCAACAAAACTACAAACCTAAAGTGTAGACCTGCCTGTTCCAAAGTGTAGGCATCACAACAACATTGGACTTCCTTTTTTTGTTTTGTCTGTCTTGTAAGACATACTTTTATCTGTTTACTATACTAATGCAGCTACACATTTCAAATAAGGAGGAGGCAGTATTAGTACACCTTGCTCTGACTCACAGTTATTTTGATCATTTAGCATTTCTCAATTGGATATCTGGAAGTTTTCGATATGTATATGGCAGTACTTATCTGCTTGTCTTTTTCCATGCCATAGAATCTTTAAGTTTTTAAGTCTAGATTTGTAAAGATAATCACAGGGAGTGTTCTTTTCCCATATTTCTCTGGAAAAAGAGACTTTGCAACATGAAAACTTTACCATCGCTGTCTTTGGGGGACATTTTTTTTCCTTGTCTGCAGGAAAGGATTGCACTGCCAGCAGCCTCCTTTGTAGAGAGGTGGAAGTACTACAGAGAGATGTGTTGCTGTAAGGAAGGACAGCTGTTGAGGTATCAGAGATAAGGAAAATTGGCAATTCATTTCCTTAGATTTTCCAAGAAATTCACTGCAGGCATCTTCCTACTGAGGGCGGATAAAAGTCTAAGAGGTTTTACCAATGCCATTTACTCAACACCAGAAGAAATACATACCAAATAGGTTCTAATTCTTCTCAATAACTGTCTCAAAAGTCTGTTACAGAATTTGTATAGCATGGTAGATATGAGTGAAATAATTTGAATATGCAAAATAATGGAATATATTTTTCTTAAAATAAGAGGGAAGTGCTTAGTTTTTCTTATGCATTAAAAGAATTTTCAACATAAAAGAAAGTGATCCTTATCTAGAAGTAGTTTATATTAGTACCAAATTTTCTTTACTAATCTGGAAGTATAACTGTTGCTTAATATTTCAGTGTGGCTCAAACACACAATTGCTTCATGTCTTTCAAGAAGATTTCATTTTGGGATACAAACCACATAAGGAAGACTTGGAAGGGAAAGAAAGTGAGATCTTTTTTCAGCCATCCCAAGGTATAGCATAAAGATAGCTAATATGAATGAATTATGTACCAGAAATATTCTTAAAGAATACTGAAATCTAGTTTCTTTTTTAATGAGAATCTGCAGAATTCAGTATACAGTCTGTGTCCTGTTTCTCATATGATTTGTTATTTACATGGTAACAGTATTAAGCAAAGGCATTCTAATTTGCATAGAGTGAAACATTTTTCAAAATGGTGTAACATATTAATAAATGTATACAAAATAGAATGAATTGTATTTTTTGCATCAGGAGATAAGGTGAACATATATAATTTCCAAGTAATTTCCACAAATGAAAGTATGGGAATTTAATATCAGGAGAAGGAGGGAAGAAAAGCCCACAGGCAGAAAAGATCTAGCAAAATAGTTCAAATTGACTGGGAAGGCAAATATATCTAATAAATAAATTAGGTTGTCTGTAAGTCAGTCTGTCACTTTATTTTCATAATTCTTCTGTAGCAATGAGCAAACAATTTCCTGATTAAAAATATTGTTAGCAATACTGTATGAATACATTGTTTTATAAACAAGCTATTTCTTTCAAATAGTAAAATGGTTTTTTATCTAACACTTCTAGATATTATTCTGGTTTTGAAAATTATTTATGATGAACTTAACCTTCCTGACAGTGGTAATATGTTTAAATTGCAGGGTATCGTCCACCACCTTTCTCAGAAAAGTTCTACCTAGTAGTAATTGAAAAAGGTAGTAACGGCTGCTCTGTTCTTCAGATGTGGCATCTTCATCTCAAATCTGTGCAAGCCTGTTTAGGTGAGTGACTTACTGTAACTTTTGTATTATTTAAAATAAAACTTGGTAATCAGGAATCTTTGGTATAATTTATCAATGCAATAGAAGCAGTAAGATTTCTTACAAAAATTTATTTCATTCTATACCTATAATAAAATAAGTGTTGATAGGGTGAGTAATGTACTTAAACAGTGAATTCATTGTTTCAAACCATCAGTATTTCAGAATGTTATGGGTATGTTGCAGTGAATAGTCAAAATATGTAATAAAACTAATTCAGCCTGCACATATCATATCATTATTTTCTGTGTAACTTACGCACAGCAAACAAATATTATTCTGATTATATGATACTCATGCCTTGTGTCTTTACTTAGAAAGCATTATTTTAACATTATTGGTGGCTTTTTTATATACAGCAAAACCAACAGAGGCTGTTTCGTCAGAGAATAAGCTTAGTGTACCTGTACAAAAGACTGTGGATTCTTCTCCAAATGTATCACCTGGCATAGGTCCCATTCCACGATCTTCATCAATTGCTAATCTTCAGACTGCCAGTAAACTCATTCTGAGTTCCAAGCTTGTATATAGCCAACCTCTGGATCTTCCTGTTGGTGTAGAAGTAGTACGAGCAACTCCTTCAGCAGGTAATATTTACTTTTTTTATATCCAGTTGGTCCAATATTTAATTCCTAATTTCTAAGATTGTATCTCCTCCTCAGCCCCCCTCATCACAGGACTAAAAGGGCTCTCTCAAACAATAGCTTCCATGTCATGGTACACTTTCATAAATGTGGCAAGTTCCCATAGGAAAATCGTTCTTGAAGCTTTCTGCACTAATATTTGGGAACATATAGTCTTAATTTATTAATTAACAATTTATACCCACTTGTCCATCTGCGAGGATTGATGTGTTTGGTATAGAATGCTTTTATACCTGATGTACTTCTTCTGATTGTCTCTTTTTTCTTTTGTTCTTTCCTCACACGATTCATTTTGATAGACTATATGAATCTAATCTTAATTACTTTAATCTCATCTCATTAAGGTTTTGTATTCTTCCCATTTATTCTAACTACCCTTCTCTGAATTATTTCAGTTCCAACTAATCTTCCTTGAATTGTGAACAGAAATGCAGATGATTAGTAACACTTATGTTGACAGACATTTGCCCTTACCCAACTCTAGATTAGAAAAATTATACCGGGATGTCAAGTCCTCTGTTAGTAGTTAGACAGTGTTACACCTGCCTTATTCACATAGGCATTATACTTTATATTACTAAAAGTAAATATGTTTGTTCTAACTTCAGGTCACCTGAGTTCTTCATCAATATACCCAGTCTGCCTTGCACCTTACTTGATAGTAACATCATGTTCAGACAACAGAGTGCGGTTCTGGAGATGTACTGTAGAGACAGAACTGAACAGCAAAAATGAAGAAAGGGAAACATATCACTGGAGAAAATGGCCTTTAATGAATGATGAAGGAGAAGACAACAGCAGTACTGTGAGCATAGTAGGAAGGCCAGTTGCTGTTAGCTGTTCTTACACAGGGCGTCTCGCAGTAGCGTATAAACAGCCCATTCAGCATAATGGCTTTGTTTCTAAAGAGTTTTCTATGCATGTTTGTATACTTGAATGTGAATCTACAGGAGGATCTGAATGGGTTTTGGAACAGACTATTCATCTGGATGATTTAGTTAAAGTTGGAAGTGTTCTTGATTCAAGGGTCAGTGTAGATAGTAATCTATTTGTTTACAGTAAATCAGATGCTTGTTTGAATAAAGACAAATACCTCGTGCCCAGTATCAAGCATTTGGTGCATTTGGACTGGGTATCTAAAGAAGATGGCTCTCATATATTGACAGTTGGAGTTGGAGCCAACATCTTCATGTACGGAAGACTTTCAGGAATTGTAACAGATCAAACAAGCAGCAAAGAGGGAGTAGCTGTCATTACTTTACCACTAGGTGGTAGCATAAAGCAAGGTATAAAGTCAAAGTGGGTGCTGCTTAGATCAATCGATTTGGTATCATCTGTAGATGGCACTCCTTCCCTGCCCGTTTCTCTGTCCTGGGTAAGAGATGGCATACTGGTAGTGGGAATGGACTGTGAAATGCATGTTTATGCCCAGTGGAAACATGCTGTCAAGTTCGGTGATGGAGAAAGTGATGTTTTTACCACTGAAGACTCAACAACACAAGATCCACTCAAAACCAGCTTGATAGCAAAGAAGACCAGTGTAATTGATGGGGCAGGTATCGTGGATGATGTTTTTGGCACTCCAACTGTAATTCAGGATGGTGGCCTTTTTGAAGCTGCTCATGTTCTTTCACCTACTCTGCCCCAGTATCATCCAACCCAGTTATTAGAACTTATGGATCTGGGCAAAGTTCGCCGAGCCAAAGCCATTCTATCACATTTAGTTAAATGCATTGCGGGAGAAGTTGCAATAGTTAAAGATGCAGAAGCTGGAGAAGGAACCGGTACTAAACGCCACCTTTCTCGCACCATTAGTGTAAGTGGTAGCACTGCAAAGGACACCATCACAGCTGGAAAAGATGGTACTCGAGACTATACAGAGATAGACTCGATTCCTCCACTACCACTGTATGCACTGCTTGCTGCAGATCAAGATGCCTCTTATGTTTCTGAAGAAGCTTCTAAAATACCTCAGGGCTCTGAAGATCATGCTAAGAGAAAAACAGAGGATCAGTACTCGGATCTATTCCAGATTCAGCCTGTTACAACTGAAGACTTCATTGATTTTGAGCCTGAAAAGAGGGAGAGTAAATCCAAAGTTATTAACCTGTCACAGTATGGTCCGACTTACTTTGGCCGAGAACATGCTAGTGTCCTTTCAAGCCACCTGATGCACTCAAGTCTGCCAGGCCTCACTCGACTGGAGCAGATGTTCCTTGTAGCTTTGGCAGACACTGTGGCTACAACAAGCACTGAGCTAGATGAGAACAGAGATAAGAATTACTCAGGTTAGTAGCTCATGTATTATTGAATTAACATTCTTGTTCTTCTCAGCAAAGGTAAACTTAGTCCTTGGGTATTCTGGGATCACAAAGCTGAAAGCTAGACTCAGTTATTCGAACTAGATACAGTAAGAAAGAGAAACAATATAGATTTCTACTTATGTTTCATACCTATTAAATAACTTGTAGTTCAGGTTCTCAGTCAGTTAAGAAACACACATTGTTCACACAATGCCCATGACAAGTTGTATACATGCCTGTTGTAGGCATCTGTATGTTCAAAAGTCAGTATTTTATATTTCACAGGAAGAGATACTTTGGATGAATGTGGCTTACGGTATTTGTTGGCCATGCGCTTGCACACCTGCCTTCTGACCTCACTCCCACCTCTGTATCGAGTTCAGCTGCTTCACCAAGGTAATTCATGTAGCAAAGTATTGCTTTCATCTGACATGGTTGTTTTTGATTTATAGCATTATGAATGTTTCCTTGTCTGCATATTCATTTTAGATTATAAGAACTTCCTTTATTTTGCAGAGGCTTAGTACAGGCTTCCCTACACACACTGTGAATAACCAAAAACAGAAGAAAAATTCTGTCCCGCTCAGTTTGAGGCATGAAAAAGTTCCTCAATCAGATAACATACAAATTGTATGTATGATTCATTGTTTTAGCTAGAGGAGTGAATATATTGCTTTACATGAGTATGGCTTTATCTCACCTTAAACATTACCTTATTATTTTCATCACAGCAGGTATTTTCCCTTGCTTAATCTGAGTAAATGCTGTTATGAAATACAGGAAAGAAAGGCACTGAACCACCTAAACAGTAGACAAAGTTCTCTGGCCCAGAATGGGTGTGCCTCTGCAATAGCAGAATATTTTTCCTTCAGTCTTTTGCCATATAACTCTGGTACATGGATGAAAAGAGTACTAGAAAATTGCAGAAGGAGCAGTGAGGAGAGGAGATCCCTAGTGAGAAAGAAGTTAATTGAGCTGTTCCTTTACCAGCTGTACTTCCTGTAAAGGGAAACTGTCTCTCTTAGATCTACCTGTAGATCTCACTTTGCATCTCTGACATACTCCATTTACTTACTGAAAAGTTAATAATTAATCTTCTGAATTTAACATCTTACATTATTGTTTAGGTGTATCTACCTGCCATTTTGCATGGGCTTTCCATTCTGAGGCTGAGGAGGAGTTGATCAATATGATTCCTGCTATCCAGAAGGGAGACCCACAGTGGTCTGAATTAAGAGCTATGGGTATTGGTTGGTGGGTCAGGAATATCAACACACTCCGAAGGTGCATTGAAAAGGTACTTTTAGTTGCTCACTAATTATAGTTACACGCTCTTAGATCTGCACCATGACTTGTTTATAGCAGATTCTATTGTACTCCAGCCCAGCCAGGAGACTGTGTAACTAAAGTTGGTATCCTGGCCTACATATGTTGTTATTCAGTAGTAAAATATAATACAATATATAAAATGTAATCCAATTGATGTAGGGAAAAATTATTTCTGAAGCACATAATTTTCCCTCTTCCTGACATATTTTACAATATTTTTAGGATCATACTAAGTATTCCATTTTTAAAATCTTGTTGTCAGAACACTATATATCTGTAGACTAAACAGGGAATTGTACTATGAATTCAGCAGTGTGTTTTATTTAAGAAGTAGATATATCTACTCTATTTTAAAACTCTATTTTAAAAAATTTGGTTTTCATAATGTAGTACTATAGAATACAAAAGATCTGAACTACAAATAAATGCCGGGTTTTGTCTTCTGAAGAGCTGCAAAAATTACTGTTTAATAGATATATGCACCTATATTATGAAAAATACCAGTTTTCTCATAATGGATAAAATGCATTATATGTTTGAAATTATATCTAAAAGTATTTCACATAGCTACAAATAAGATTCAGCTTCCTACAATAATAAGAATTTCAGCTTTCTTAGAATGTGAAGTTGGGTGGATTTGATTAATTACTACCATTTGCTTTGAATTACAACACATAATGCAATCTCTGAAATGGCTATAGAACAGAAATACATATTAGTTAACTGAATTTCCAAGTTACCTGCTGTAAAAATGCATTTTAAAAAGTTACAGGATACTCAAAGAATGTAGGAGCAAAACTTAGCTATCCATGTACTCCAAATCAAACACAATTACATCTTTGAGTCCTGTATGAAAACTAAACAATATTCATTAAAGAAATACTTGTATTACTGTAAATGTATGTAAAAAAGGAATTGCAAGAGGAATTTCAGCTAATAGTATGAGTTACTGTAACTTCTAAAGAAAATATTTTTACTTGTAATGTCCTGCTGATTGAGAAAAATTAAAGTCTGCAGTAGTGCTGTTTTTCTGACCTTAAGAATCTTTACAGTGTAATGAGAGCTGTTACATTTGACTAAAACATTCTGACAGAAATGACTGTTCCTTTATGGTAATCATATAGTCACTTAAACCATCCCCTCTGACTGAGAACATGTTACTTATCTGAAAGCAGCCATTATATTTTTAATAATAACAGTAGGCTTTGTCTACTGCAGGTTGCAAAAGCTTCATTCCAGAGGAACAATGATGCCTTAGATGCTGCACTTTTTTACCTTGCTATGAAGAAAAAAGCAGTGGTGTGGGGTCTGTTTAGGTGAGTTCTGCTACCTGTAAGTTTGATTAAATCTTAATTGAACCAGGACTGCAAAGCAGAACTCATTTAAGTGTAGAGATGGATTTAAAGTGTTGTTATGTGAGTGACTGTATGCCAAGCACATATAAGTAGTTGGGTATTTTGCCTTTCTTTATGCAGATCCCAGCATGACGAAAAGATGACAGCCTTTTTCAGCCACAACTTCAGTGAAGATAGATGGCGCAAAGCTGCTTTAAAAAATGCTTTTGCTTTGTTGGGAAAACAACGCTTTGAACAATCAGCTGCATTTTTCTTGCTGGCAGGTTCACTGAAAGATGCTATAGAGGTACTCACTTTTGAGAGACTGAATTTCAGGTTCATATTTGGCACAGGTAACTGCAGCTTTACAAGCTGTTCTCTGCTCATGTTCTCACCTATTGTGGCAGCACAAATGGTATAGTATGTCCACAAATTACCCTTTTGTGCCCTGTAGACATACTCTTTAACTCCACACTACTCTGAAAAGCACATTGGAAGCTAACAGGTGGCCAGAATAATTGATCAGATACATCAGTCCTAAGTGGAAACACTCTTGGGAATACCAGTCATGACCCTTCCAGCAAAACTTTCTGTCTGATCTGTAAGGTCAATTTGTAGCACTCTGTTCATCCTGCAGCTATTTGGGATGACCTATTTTTACAACATTAGTTTTAAAAAGAAATCAGAGTTCTCTTCTAAAGAATACCTATTATCCCTTTTTAGTGGAGCTGTGTTGTTGACTGCTACAAGGAATTGAGAGCTGCAAGAAGGATCATAACCTAGGCAGTACCACTCAGGAAAGGATAGAAATCACAGAACCTCTAGTTAACCTGACTATTTATATGCAGTGTGTTTGCCTTTACCCAAGAATGTGGAGAATTTTCCTCAGAAATGAAGAAAGTGGGTGATGAGACTGTGAAGAATCTCATACCAGTGATGTATTAACATTAAAACTGGACAATTTGTTTATTCTGCTAGGTAGAATAAAAACATCTTTATCTTTAAGTCTGCTTTTTACATTTTTGACTAGCTGATGCACTGCTAATTAATCATAATTCCTGAATTAAGATGAATTACACCTCTTTCCATAGAAGAAAATCCGTTCACTACATTTTTGATCCATAGATTAATATATACTTTAAAGAACACATATTATGATTAAAAAATTATCTGCCCTGTAAACATATATTGCTATTCATTTTGTTGTTATATTAAAGAACTAGCTTTCCCTCATGAGGCAACTTTTCCCCCTTATTGTAGGTGTGCCTTGAGAAAATGGAAGACATCCAGTTGGCTATGGTTATTGCTCGTTTATATGAATCAGAATTTGAAACCTCTGTCACGTACACCTCCATTCTTTATGAAAAGATTTTGGGTTGTCATAAGGATGGAACTGGTTTCAGCTCTAGTAAATTGCATCCTGATCCATTTCTGAGAAGCATTGCATACTGGATAATGAAAGATTACACAAGAGCACTGGACACATTATTGGAACAAACACCAAAAGATGACGATGAAAACCCAGGTAAGGGACAAACAGTAGTCTGATGAGACAAATTTATTAAGACAAAGAGAGAAGGAGAAATAACTTTCTGTCTATATATGCATGTAGTCCCTTCTTAGATGCACTTGCTGAATTCATTAACTGGGTTATATACTGTCCTGCTCAATTAGTAATTCTTATTTTAAAAAAACCCACAAAAATAGTTTTCCATTTTTTTCCAAGGATTTGTTTCCAACCCCCCAGTACTTAACTTTGTTCTACTATTAAATAAGCTCTGGAAAGCCTTCTTTGTTTGGTACTTCCCTCTGCCAGTGAGAGCTGGCTAATCTTCCTTCCAATGGCCTTAAATTCTCATTCTTACTTCTTGGAATGAGCAATGTTCTAGCAGGATATCCTGTCTTTTCTGAGATAATTTTTATGGGATACTGTGGCTAGATAGGTTTTAGTTGCACATTTCCTCCCTTGGAAATCTCCCAGCTGATCATCTCAGGTTTGGTTTTGTTTTTTGGCTTTTTTTAACTGACTGGCACATATCAGTGAGACAAATGAGGCAGTATCTTTTTACTCGTCTAGCTCATACCTTTAATCTTTCTGTGGGGAATAAGCAACTCTCATTTTTTATGGGCAACTATATTCAAAACTGTCCTTGGTTTTGTGTTTTGACAAATCTTTGCAGTACAAAAGATACCGTAAAACAGAATAATATCATTTAAAAAACATTTTCAATACATGTCGTATCTGTTCACTTCCTTAGCTATCGTCAAGTCATGCAATCCTGTGGTGTTCAGTTTTTACAATTATCTTCGCACCCACCCTTTGCTCATCCGAAGATACTTCAGTTCACCAGAAGGGACTCTTGCCACCTTGGGTCTGAAAACTGAGAAAAGCTTTGTTGATAAAATTAATCTTATAGAAAGAAAGTTATTCTTCACTACTGCAAATGCTCATTTTAAAGTGGGCTGCCCTGTACTAGCTCTTGAAGTCCTTTCCAAAATTCCAAAAATAAGAAAAAAGTCTACTGTAGCTGGAGAGAAAGATTCATCTAGTTCTCCAACACAGACTGGTATTTCAGATTCTGGAGCCTTAAGGGATGGTGCTAAAAGTGGTGATCTAGACTGGTCAAAGCCAATTTCAACTTCCTTTGCTTCAGAAGCTGTTGAATCTTCAGCGCAATTTGACTGGAGTCAACCAGCTGTGAAATTTGATGACGAGCCCCTTACTCTTGATTGGGGTGAAGACAAAAATGGGTCAGATGAAGAGGACAAGGATATCGGAATAATCATGAAATCTGATTCTAAGAATGAAGAAGATGAGCAAATCTCAGACACCAACATCTCACAGACACCACTTGGGGATGTTTCTGATGCAGGAGATACTGAAGTTGATGTTATTGCTGAACAACTGAAGTTCAGAGCCTGTTTGAAGATCCTAATGACTGAACTGAGGACTTTGGCCACAGGTTATGAAGTAGATGGAGGAAAGCTCAGATTTCAGCTGTACAACTGGCTTGAAAAAGAGATTGCTGCTATGCATGGAATATGCAACCATGACACAGGGGGAAAAGACTATTGTAAAACTTATACCAAAGTAAATGGGGATCTACTAGATCACGATGATATTATGGATAAGCCAGACATTGGTTCATATGAACGGCACCAGATAGAAAGGCGTAAGTTACAAGCAAAACGAGAACATGCTGAAAGACGCAAGTGGTGGCTGCAGAAGAACCAAGCTCTTCTAAGAGTTTTTCTAAGTTACTGTAGTCTTCATGGGGCACAAGGTGGTGGTTTAGCATCTGTAAGAATGGAGCTCAAGTTTTTACTGCAAGAGTCACAGCAGGTAAAACAAATTAAACTATTCAGTTCATAGTTCTGGACCCTAAAATTTTGCCAAGTGCTTAAGTCAGACAGAGTAGTGCTGCCTTCTACTACATAATGTAACTTTCTGCACTTATTTTCCAGCAAATGTTTATTACTAACCTGAGTTACAGCTCATAATCTGATACTGAGCAAGTAACTTAACTTGTTCTAGTCCTAGATTTTTTGTATTTCAAATAGAAGCAGTAGACAACTGGTTTGGTGGTACTAGGCTTAGAAGATAAGAAAAAAAATAAAAATCCTCCTTGTTTTCACTTGAGAAACTCGGGTTAGTGCAGATTTGTTTTCTCTTACTAAACTCAGTACAATGAGTATTAAGTAAATTTACGCTACCGACATTGTGCTTCTTAGTAGACATTTGTAACATTTCCTAATGAATGACATAAAAATAATCTTCCTGCACCAAACCAAGAAATGTTCTCAGAAAGCTCAGCTGCTGAGTCTGATATGTGTTAATGTAGTAAACAAGAACTTACTTTTGACATCATTCACTGTAAAATCTTCTCTGTATGGAGTAGAGAGCAGTTGAAGACAATAATCCTGGAAAAACATTAAGAAGTAGAATTATAATTTCTATAATTTTTTTCTCAAAGCAAAACTTTAAAATCTTTTCTTTTAAACAGGAAACTACAGTAAAACAACTTCAGTCTCCACTTCCATTACCCACAACACTGCCATTGCTTTCAGCAAGCATAGCATCCACAAAAACCGTGATAGCTAATCCTGTGCTGTATTTAAACAACCACATCCACGATATTCTTTACACTATTGTTCAGATGAAATCACCACCACATCCTAATGTCGAAGATGTCAAGGTAATGAAAAGCCTTCCAGAAATGCTAAATGAATTTTTTATAAAACAAGGAGCAGTCATATGAAAAATAAGATGTGGTCCAAAACAACTATTTAGAAAATTTATAGCTCTAATCTAATGTCTATCATTTGATGCAATGTAAAGTTGGTAGGAAAGGATGGAAATGAAAACAGGATGGGTTCAAAAAGGTTTACATTTTTTACAGTTTGAAAGTTTTATTCACTTGGTGGATGTCATTGTACTTTTCAAAATACCCTTGCATTTCTTATGTTTAGAAATGGGAATGTTTCTGGTGCCTTGTGAGGCAGTCCCAGAGTATTCTCTTGTTACTCCTGGAAACTTTGGGAAACTTACAAGCACTGAAGTGAGGTAAAAAAAGAGACCACAGATGTAACAATCATACAATGATTACAAGAACTTTGGTATTTTGATGTATATTAAGCAACTACTAATTGAACTGTGATACTATATAATATTGCTTCCAGGAACCATTTTATCAAATCCATTATCATAACAGGACATACTTAATCAGTCCTTCAGTAATACTTATTCATTGTGATAGTTCTAGAATAAAATTAACTATCTTAATGTAATACTGGAAGGTTTTGACTACAATCAAATGAACAAGCAGTTGCAATTTTCAAAGTACTTTATTGTAAACTTAAATCAATATTCAGTTACTTTTTCCTGCTTTTGGTTTAAAACAGGACATTCCTGTGTAACACCTTTCCAGATCTGTTGGGAAAGGATTGTAGTTTACTCACCTTTATATAACTTACATATAGTTTATCGGCTCTTTCTATTTTAGGTGTACACACTTCATTCTTTAGCAGCTTCACTTTCTGCATCCATTTATCAAGCACTATGTGACAGCCACAGCTACAGGTATAACCACAGATTTTTATTGTAGTCCTTCATTTGGAGTATGCTTTCTGTATCCAAAAGGGAAATTATTTGAGCATGCCTCAAAAAAAGATTAAATATCTGTGTATGGGTATATGTGTATATTTACACAGCCTACACATTGCTAGCTTTGATATGCTAGATTAGTTTTAGAGACAATAACACCGACCATTCAAGATTTTTCATATAAATAATAGGAAAATTTGGTCACACTCACTTGGGATGCTTCTGAAAAACATTTCAGTGTTGTTTTCCAAAGTACATCCATAGCTGAATAGGGGTGCCAGGGAAACATCTGACACGAACAGAAGTGAGGCTTCATGCATTTTGTATTCCAGAATGGAACTGAAAGACAATGCAGTGAAAACATGAAAAAAAAAAACTCAGAACAAATATGTTATTAAAATTTTTTTAAAAGTCTCTTTCTTATCTGTAGCAAAGCACATAACATTAAAATTGGTAATGCCACATGGAAATACTTCATATTTTAATTCAAAATTTGTGTATCGTAAATAATGACATTTTAAATGTTGCATTTTCTGATTAAGTTGAGAAGCATGTATATATACTATACATTATTACAAAAATATTCTGAAATCCTTTCTCATCAGAAAAATGTTAATATGTATTTAGCAGTCAAACAGAAGCGAACCAGTTTACAGGGATGGTTTATCAAGGACTGCTTCTGAGTGATCGACGGAGACTGAGGACAGAAAGCATTGAAGAACATGCAACTCCAAACTCTCCCCCTGCTCAGTGGCCTGGTAAGACAAAAGTCATTTTTAGCAGCACTGGACCAGCTTCACATTTCAAAAAAATTGCACTGTTCTGAAATACGATGAATAATTGATAATGGATGACTGTTCTGATTTAGTTCTCAAATTAGTAACAGCCCTTATCTTTTTCACATTTTAAAATAAACTTTCTATGTGGCAAGCATCTTGTATAAAGAAGAGACCACGATCTCTAGGACAGTCAGTAAGCTTATAATTTGTCATTCTAAAATATGTTCCCCCTGTATGCCTCATCCCCTAGGAAAGATATTTCTCTTGACTAGATGATCTGAAAGGTCCCTTCCAACGTAGATGACTATGACTATAAACTGTCTCTAGAGTTCTGCCTTACATCCATGCTTTACTTGGTGTAGCAAAACAACTACTCCCAACAAATGGACAAATTAGAAATCTGAGATCAGCTGTAGAAATGGTGCAGGATTGTCATCAGCAAGCTGAGCTGCCCATAGTACTTGTAGAGATGTAGAATGCAGAAAAGCCAGACTCAAGAAGGCTTTTTAAATTTTAATCTTTGTTTTATATTATTAGTTTGTTTCATCTGACTAAAAGTATTAAGTGACCATACATACGTGTTAAACATAAAATGCAGAGGTGAAACATTTCCTTTTTTCCATCTATACTCATACCTTTTTAATGTAGAACTCTTTTCTTCCTCTCTTCTTTTTGCAGGTGTGAGTTCACTTATAAACCTTTTAAGTTCAGCTCAGGATGAAGATCAACCAAAGTTAAACATCTTGCTTTGTGAAGCTGTTGTAGCCGTCTACCTGAGTCTCCTGATACATGCCCTTGCAACTAATTCATGTAATGAATTATTTCGACTGGCAGCCCATCCTTTGAACAGTCGAATGTGGGCTGCTGTTTTTGGCGGAGGAGTGAAACTTCTTGTAAAACCTCGAAGGCAGTCAGAAAACATTCCAGGTATTTTGTTCTAACGGCCACACCAATGATTTGCATTTTATAACTTTTAATTACCCAGTAGGAGAGGTTTTCCTCCTTTTAAAGACAGAAACCAAGCAAGCACAATTTAAGTTTCTACTGGCAAGGAAGTCTGTACTAACTAAAAGCAGAAAAAATACTAGTTTTCAGCTGTCATTTGTATTGGCACACAGCACACTTTGAATTTGTCTCAAAAACTGTACACCTGTTATATTGCCAATATTGCTATTAGATGTTTACATATAATACCTCTTGGGGACTTTTGGTCATTATTTTTTTAGAGAAAAAACAGATGGTATAAATCACTGTTATGCCTATATCTGCCTGAGTCTCCTGATACCTATGCTTATGGTTTTCTGTATGTTAGAGGTGAGTTATTGTTTAACAGCTGTGGTAACTTGGAAGCAGCATTTCTGAAAGCAGTTTCCATTACAAGATATGATTTTATCTTGCATAAGGCCACAGAGAAGAAATAACAGCTTCATCTGTCATAAAAATGGTTGATGTATGTGTAAGTTCTAACTAAAACCAGGAATTTTGTAAAGATAGATGAGCATGTCTTAATATGCTGCGTGAGGAAAAGCTAAAGTGGAATTTGAATTCAGACTCTAGAGGCAAAAGTAAATACAATCATTTGTCATAGACTTCCCACTGCAACAATACTGTAAATCATGTCACGTGGACTCTTAGAACAACAGTTTGAAAGTTATGCAAATGTTAGATGGTCCATTTCTGAAACACAAACCAGTTAATAAGACAATGCATGATCATAGAAATGCACAGCTAATATTCATCAATCATTGAATAACTTAACCTCCTTTAGGGCAGTTATTTTCGCAAGATGTTAATATGAGTAACCTATAAAGCATCATCTCATTTGAGATGTATTCTGTTTCCCTTTAACCTACAAGCTGCTACAGCTTCTGATGTTTCAGAGGATGGTAATGAAGGTTTGTAAAAATTTGCAGTGTAGATGAATGTTAAGAGTGGCTTTTTTTAAAAAAAAAAAGTATTTTAATACCTAGATCCTTTGTAATAAAGTAAGTGTGACCTTCACTGTTGCCTAGACAATAACATTTTTAAAACAAATTCCACTTAATATTTTGGAGAAAAGAAATTTTAAATCATAACACTTTGAAAAAAGTGGGAAAAAGCTGTCCCTCAATTCAAACTTTCATTGTCTTCTTAAAAGTTCCTGGTTTCTGTTTTTAGTGCCCACTACTACCTGTGCAGTTTGAGTTCAATCAAAATTTATGCATTACTTCTATTTCTCAAATAAATTTCTCTATCTCTTTTATGAGAATTTTTTCTGCAAAAGCTTCTTCCTTAAAAGTTATGACTCCCAAGAACTTAATCCAGATAACAAAACTAACTTCTCATTATATATCCAATGTAAAAATGCCCCAGTCATTGAATTTATAGTAAGTGAACTTGTTTGTATGATTACACTTACTTTATTTAGGCTGGCTTTGATTTCTGGAACAGTAGAAATTAGTACTAACAATAGTGAGTTTAGTTGCTTCATTTTTAAAATACAGCCTTTTCTAAAGGTGCAATGTTAATATCAGCTTTTCAATTTACCTGAACATAGCACCACCTCTTCCATCAGAAGAAATGGATAAACATCGCCGTCGGTTTAATATGAGAATGCTAGTGCCAGGAAGACCAGTAAAAGACAGCAATGTACCACCTCCTGTACCTGCAGAAAGACCCTCTTACAAAGAAAAGTTTATCCCTCCAGAACTCAGCATGTGGGACTACTTTATGGCAAAGGTAATTTAAAATAATAAGTCACAGTTCATCAAAGCATTGTTTCTTCTCTGTTATGTTTTAAAGGACCAAATTAATATGAAAATTTTGACTGCTCTTAACAGTAACCTGCAGAATATTACCCTTGCAGTAAGAGACGAAGAGCTTACAAGTCCATTACTTAAGTTCTAAAACGTATCTCTTGCCAATAATAAAAACTAACACTTCCCTATGCTACTTATACATAGGTTAAATTGTTGTCATTTACTGTGATGGTGATAACTAAATTAATAGGTGAATATTAAGATATCAAAAAATGTCTTTTATAACAGATTTCCATTTTTCATTGCAGCCATTTCTTCCTTTATCAGACAGTGGTGTTATATATGATTCTGATGAAAGCGTACACAGTGACGAAGAAGAGGATGATGCTTTCCTCTCTGATGTACAAATCCAGGAACACAAAGATGCCAATTCTTACAGGTTAGCAAAAATTGCTGCTGTTTTAGAATAATTATGTTGTCTGCTTACTTTTGCTGCCATATTAAAGAAAACATGCCCCATCTGCAACACCCAGTTTAAGTCAAGTAATTTTAGTACTGTGGTGAGACTCAGGAACAGGTTGCCCAGAGAGGTAGTGGATGTCCCCTCCCTGGAGGTGTTTAAGGCCAGGCTAGATGAGGCACTGAGCAACCTGGTCTAGTGGGACCCCCATGACAGGGGGATTGGAACTAGATGATCCTTGAGGTCCATACCAACCCAAACCATTCCATTACTCTAAAGAGTACAATGGACAGGGATCTGTAAAAGAGAAGGTGACACAAGCTGTTA
Source organism: Turnix velox (assembly GCA_013400935.1). Taxonomy (NCBI): domain Eukaryota; kingdom Metazoa; phylum Chordata; class Aves; order Charadriiformes; family Turnicidae; genus Turnix; species Turnix velox. The sequence continues at coordinate 110,554 of VZTY01027442.1, read as the reverse complement.
GACTGAGGCTTCAGAGACATCTTTACCTTGCATATGTAAGAAGCTTTCTCTGTGTCTGTGGTAAAACTCAGGGAACATCTAGGCTGTTTTTCTAATCCATGTGCTCAGTAGGAGAAAGACACTCTCTGGATAACAGTGCTAATGTTTTTTTAACACAAGTAAACCTATTCTTCTTACACAGTTGGGCTCTTCTGCATCTGACTATGGTAAAATTAGTTCTGCACAACGTTAAGAACTTCTTTCCCATTGCTGGTCTGGAATTCACTGGTATGTTAAATTACACTTTATGTAATTTGGCTGTCTGTCAGACTTTACTTTTTAATTTTAAAATTGAAATGATGTTGTTTTTTACAATAGCCAACATACAGGTTTTCTTTCCAGATTTGTTGTATTATTCTAGAGTTTTATACAGGTTTTTTTTTCTTTAAGCCTTTCTTCATTAATTTTTCTACTTAGATCTGCCTGTAACATCACCATTGGGCATTGCTGTAATAAAAAATTTGGAACACTGGGAACAGATTCTTCAGGATAGAATGGACCAGTTTGAAGGTCCACCACCAAACTACATCAATACTTATCCTAGTGACCTCAGTGTAGGTGCTGGACCAGCCATTCTCCGCAACAAAGCAATGATCGAACCTGAAAACACACCATTCAAGTAAGCATTTTTTTTAATAAAAACCCATATTCCTTTATCAAAGAAATACTGAGGAGTATTTTCAGGGAAAGTTAAACAACCAAAGCTAATGCTAAATGCCATCTCAACATTTGCCTTGAACAAATTAGAGCTTAAACTTTGAGAGATGTTGTTCTTCAAGTTGGAGTTTAATATAATGTAATTCAGAATATTTCTTCAGAGTTGGTTTTCTTTTTTTGCTCATTTTTAATTAAACTGAAGCAGTTTCCCATTTTTGTTTTTTGTGGGTTTTTTTTTTCTTACTTGTGTTTTATTCAGATCAAAGGATTATTCAGCTCTTCCAGCAAAAAGACTCTGGCATTTTCTTGTGAAGCAAGAACTTCTCCAGGAAACATTCATAAGATATATTTTCACAAAGAAAAGAAAGCAAAGTGAGGTAAACAAAGGATGTCACTTTTTTTAAAAGGAAAACTCATTTATCACTGTTCTGCAGTCTCTCTTGTATTTCTTTTAATTTTTCTTATCATCTTTTCATTAACATTTCAATTTGCTTTCTTTCATTTACAGTGTTTGGATTTTTTTAAAGAAACATGACTGTCATGTTATTGAAATACCAACTAAACCAAATATTTTGAGACATCTCACCTTACTTTCATGTATTTTAATACCATCCTATTAAAAAAAACAGAACCCTTGCTATAATGGTATTAAGTAAATAAATTCGAGTACTCACATATTTTTTGTCACATTGAAAAAGAAATTTAAATGAGCTATGACTTTGTATATATGTGTATATGCATGAGCAATATATACATATACAAGTACTACTACATATAATATGGGGCTTTATGAATCATACTAGTTACAACTGTAGTAAGTTCCAACTGAAAATGCAAACCAAAACATAAAACCACATGAAATAAGCCTACTACTTAATATCTTTAGGAATGCCAGTAAGTATGGAGTCTGTGTGTGCATTACCCCTCCATTTATTTACTCTGTCATGCATTTTGTGTTCATCCAGGAGGCATTACATTTTAAGTGAGTTTGTTTAGATTCCTGTCTTAGTTTCTGTGCCTTTTATAAAAAGTTTAATATACATTTGTCATCATTTACTGACAGAGTGGCCTTTAAAATCTAGTTTGGAATGTTTCATTCTTTTTTTATATTTGTTTGTGCATGTGTTTTGTGTTTGTGACCGTGTGATGTTGTGTAGTCTGTAGAAGATCGTGTGGAGCAGGTCAAACAAAACTGCGTAGCAGAAGATCACAAAAACAAGGTAGTATCCTTCTCCCAAACCTTGAGCACACTTAAAAGTTCTGTGGAACTGGCTTTTCTCTCTAATGTGACTAACAGAAGTTGTATGTTCTGTGGAGTCTGTGTGGCAGGCTTTTAATCACTGAATTAACTTTGGATGTCCTGATAATTGGGATGAGTGAAGACCTTGTAAATAGTGTTGCACTTTGTTTCTTACACTCAAATACAACTTTTGTCTTCTAGAACACACCAAATAGTATGTGAAGTCTAAAGTTTAGCTTCTTAAACAATGCTGAGGCCACTGAACTTTTCTTGCATGAGCTCTGTGTAAATTTTCACAGTTGAACATACCACCCCAGAATGGATTTTCATTCCAATTGACATTTCTTATAAATGTTTTGTAGGTTGAAGCAGATCTTGGGTATCCTGGAGGAAAAGCAAAAATCATTCACAAAGAATCAGATATGATAATGGCATTTGCAGTTAATAAGGTAAGCCTCTAAATTCTGTAATAAGCGTAATAAAATTATCTTCATTACAGTTAGTATAAATTTTCTACTTGTGCTGCATAGGCAAACGGCAATGAAATCGTTTTGGCATCTACACATGATGTTCAAGAACTCGACATTTCAGCTCTGCTGGCTGCTCAGTCATTTATATGGATTGGGGAAGAATATGACAGAGAGTCTAAAAGGTAGGATTGTTTCTTACATTACAAGGGTTGATTTTCAGTGAGGCTGCACACACAATACCTGTGTAAGCATAAGAGGATCATACAAAATAGTCAATTACTCTTCTTTGGCAGGTTTCAGGTTGCTCTATAAAGGTGTGAGGGAAGGTAAAAGAGTAATTACAGCTACTGTCTTTGGTTTACACATGGATAAACTAACATTTCAAGGGGTTTGAGGATTTTGGATGTGTCTGCGCTGCACAGGGCAGTAAAATCCCAAAACAGTATTGTGCTGGGAAGCATGACTATGTCAGCTGCAGCAAGCACTCATCTGTACCACACTGCATCACACAGCCAAACACATCTGGAATATTCCAACAATATCCTTCTCAGCATCTGCCTACCTGAATTAGGATCATCTGAGGCTAAACACCTGTAGCTTTGGAGAGCATGGAAAGTGTTTGTACAATATAAGTACAGGAGTTATCAACAACTTACAGTCTCATTATAATCACTTCCTCTACCCACTGCCATTAAGCTGTTGACAATAAGATAAGCAAACCAAACTGGTAGCAAAGTAACATTTGTTTAAAGCAGAACTCTGCTATTCTTTTATAGTTCTGATGATATTGACTTCCGGGGTTCCACCACAACACTTAGTCAGTCAACTGCACCACCTTTTGGAGTGAATCAGATACAGCCATCTCCATCTATGCCATGGCTGGGTAGTGGCCAAACCAGCACTGGCGCTGGTGTGGTGAGTACTTCTCTTACATGCTGCTTCCTTTAGCATACTATTTCTTAGAAAGACTTGGTAAGCTTTAGTCATCAAACTATTAATTCAACATTGGCATAAAAGACCTAGGCTGGACCTGACCAAAAAGTGGGCCAAACTATGCATTTTCTTATATATTGTGGCACAGAATTATTGTGACATATAAAATAAAAGAAAAACCTGATTGCCCCATTATGGGAAATTTCAGGCAGGACTTGGAGTTTCTAAGGAACAAAATGAACCAAAACAAGCCAGCCAAAACTGGAACATTCAAAAACTTTAAACTCTTGCATCAGAATAATATTGAAAGCATACACATCAGCATGTCCTCAAATTCTTTGTGTAACAGAAGATAATATTCATAGTGTTTGAAATTTCATGTTTATGAAAGCTGTCATAAATAGGCTTTAATTACCGTATTGCAATTAAATGTAATCAGATGCAAATAATAGTAGGTTAACATTAACAGTCTTTTTTTTTTAGTGGGGAACATTTCCTTATGTAGTAAAATGAAAGCTGAAGAGTGTTTGTGGGTTTTTTAAAGTTAACCTTGTGTTTTTTATACGAAGCTTATTAAAAGGAATCTGAATAATGTCAAGAGAATGGCTTCGCATCCAGTCCATCAGTATTGTAAGTGAATCACATCTACTAGTACAGACTAAATAATTTTCTATAAAATACTGCAGTGTGTAGTATTAATGGACATCTGTCTTTTAATCTCAGATCTTACTGGAGCACAAGATGGTAGTGTTCGAATGTTTGAGTGGACAAGGCCACAGCAGCTGGTTTGCTTCCGGCAGGCTGGGAATGCCAGGGTTACAAGAATGTACTTCAATTCACAGGGAAATAAGGCAAGTACAACATTTAGGGTTTTTCCCTTTTTTGTTCATAAGGACACACTTGGTTGTGCTGTGACCTGTACAACACTTTAAACTGATGACATGCTAAATGGTTAACTTATCCTAAAAATGGCATAAGCAGTATCACATCATTCCTTTTTGGCTGCAGGTGGGAGTTTTGTAATAAACACTGACCCTTATTCTCCTTTCTCTTCTGCCAGCTTCACATTGTTAACTTACTTCCCATTTTCCCATATTTTTAGCCTTTTTGTTCTCCCAGCTCTGAAATCTGTGTTCTCAGGAATTGACCTTTTTAAATTAAACATTTCAGAAAAAAATTTGAGCTTACTTATTTGGAAGAAGCAAACTCATACCATCTGGGCACTTCAATTAGTGCTTCTCTTGGCATTCTAGCCAAGATAAAAGTTTTGACAGAATTCACAATTGAGAACACAATTATTAGCTGAAATATTAAGTGTACTCCAGTACAGTGGAGAGCAGAGAGTAGGGAAGCACCAGACGCTTTGGCCAGAAATTATTCTCTAATGTGTATGAAATGCTGAGTGGACAAAGAAAGAAGTTGGGAGGAATACTCACCTCTTTGGTTTTTCACATTATCTATGCTCTTACTATAGCAGGTCTTGCCTGCATTTTACTGACAAACTATTTGACTTCATTATGCTTAGATGGCCATAAAAAGTGGATTAAAGGAATTGGGGCATGACTGTAAGAGATAGCTATAAACCAGAAAAAGCTTAAGATTTAGAAGAAGCTGGAAATATAAAGTATCTTCTAGCACACCTGTTGTCTGGTAGCATAAAATCTTGTTTTCCTATTAAAAATTTGTTTCAACAACATTTTGAGATATTACAATCTTACCATAACACGGGAATCAATCTTAAGTAAGAAATTAAGATGACCCTGCTGCTTTACATGGAGGTCACTCAAGCAGGACTCAGAAAACCTGACTAAAAGGAGAAAACTTAAACAACAATCTAAATATTTCTAATGACATTTTAGAAAATGTTTATAGTTATAGAATAGGCTGTATAGAAAATTCAGCTACCATGATACAGTTCAGTTGTTCCATAATTTTCTTTATCATGCTTTTATGGCATGCTGGCACGCAACTTACCTTGTTAAGCATTTTTTAGTAGAGTCTTGGAATACTGATGACTCTTAAGTTTGAGTATTTAAGTTTCCACAGTAAAAAAGGCTCTATTTCCAAAACCAAGTTAGCTACGTAGGGAGAGCAACAATCAGTAAATGATCAACACTGAACTCACTCAGCTTTTAAACTGCTATTTTTTGTACCTGACACTTAGTCGTCCCTTCCACTGGCAGTGTTTTGGTGCTTCAGGTGGGTTGTTTCCTGCAGTCTGCTCTTTACTGTCATGAAGTAACAGAGCACATTCATCCCTTGCAGTGTGGTGTTGCTGATGGTGAAGGATTTCTAAGTATTTGGCAAGTAAACCAAACCAGCTCAAATCCTAAGCCCTACCTGGTAAGTAAAGAGAAACTTTCGTTTCTTTTTATAAGAGGGAAGTTATCTGAGTTTTCAGAGAGGCACAAGAGTATAAGTGTTTCAGTCAGATGTTTTTCATTTTGCTACTTTTTAATTGTCATGCTTTATCAAAACAACTGTAGCTGATTTGATACAGCTTTGAAAAACTAACTGTACAGAAACCACAAGCTGCACTGTAACTACAAGTACTACTTCAGCATTAGCCTTGATCAAGTTAAAAATCAGAGCTGACAGTAATGACTTTACAACTCAAAATTCAGTAACAACACTGTTTATCAGTTCTTTTCTCTACTTGTTAACAAGGCACGAAGATCGTGCTAAATTTGAAATTCAGGCTATTGTGAGACATTGTATTATGGGTTTGTTAAAGTTTACTTATTTTAGTATCTTTTATTTTTATACTGGATTTTTAATCTATTACTATGATCTCTGAAATTTCAAACCACATTGCCTGTCTGTTTTTAAACTTCATTAAAAAGGCCGCTTGTGCTGTGCTGTGCTATGCTATTAGTGACGTCAGGCTGATAGTAACTTGATGCAGACTACTGGTAAGATTACATCTTTTTTGTTTTGTTTTCACTAGAGTTGGCAGTGCCACAGTAAAACCACAAGTGACTTTGCATTTATTACCTCCTCAAGTATAGTTGCAACATCGGGACAGTCCAATGATAACAGGTGTGTTTAAAGAAGCACTGAGGAATTTCACCAAAGCTACTTATTCATCTCCATTCACTTGCTAGCTCCTGTGCATTGATGTGTGGCTGATGTTTTAAAGCTTGAACTTGCCCAGATGATTGATCATCATTCCCTCAGTTGCTTGTTTCCGAAATATGGTCCTTGTAAGGAATAGTCAACAGTTAGGGTTTTTTCCAATGTGGATTCCAGAAGCAGGTACTTTGATGTAGTGCTGTTGCTGAGGGAAGAAATATGTTCATCAAAGGCAAGATAATTCTTTTTCTCCTGAAAAGAACAGGTTCTAGAATGTCTTGGTGCAATCTAGGACGTGTACACCTCTTAAAGGCAGAAAGCACAATTCCATTGAAAAGTACAGAGAGGATTAAAGCTTTTAACTCTCTGCACATGCTCTCCAGTGATTGGAGAGTCAAGAGCACCTTGTTCAGTTCTGCCTTCTAGACTTTGACATAAATTGTGAACATTTTCTGAGTCATGTCACCCCAAGAATCACTTAGCAACAGGCCAAAATGATTTTTTTTTTTGTTTTGCCCTCAGAAATGTGTGCCTCTGGGACACTTTGGTTTCATCTGCTAACAGTCTCATACATGGTAAGTGCTGCAGTGAAAATTAAATTGCTCTCACTTAAATTACAACTTAGTTAATGCATCTGCCACAGTGTTGGAGTACAGAGGAAATGAATGAGAGTAAAAAGCTGTAAGCTGATAGGACATTGCGCACACAGAGGAATGTATCTGTCAAGTTCGAAAACAGTTATTTCTAGAAGAAATGCATTTTAAGTTTGAAAGCTACTTACCATGTTGAGTCTATTAAATTCTGATATACTCCTCCTTCAGCCTTCACTTGTCATGATCATGGTGCCACAGTACTTCAGTACGCACCTAAGCATCAACTGCTTATTTCTGGAGGTCGGAAAGGATATATCTACATCTTTGACATCAGACAGAGGCAAATCCTTCACACCTTCCAAGCACATGAATCAGCCGTTAAGGCTCTTGCACTGGATCCTTCTGAAGACTACTTTGTCACAGGCTCAGCAGAAGGTAACATGAAGGTAAGGTATTTGGAGGAGCCAAGTTGTACAGGAGTGTATTTAGCTGAAGTAATGCATTGGCATACACTGGTCACTCTGCTTTAAATAGCCAGAGGAATCCAGTAACAAAACAAAAACAGACCCAAAAACTCAAATCTACATTTGATATACAGGCTGCCTTGCATTTGTAATGTAAGCTTAAACATAGTATTCTTCCTTAAGCAAATAGGGTTTTTTTCTCTGCTAAGGAAGACTGAGCAGGTTTTTTAATTGCATGACTGAATTTGAAGTGCATGACTCCAAATTCTTAGCTTGATTTTAATTTCTTAAAAGTATTCTGGTTTTGCCTCTAGATATTTCTTGTTGCATTCAGCAACATCCTGTAAAGTTTCTATAACACCAGGCTGGTTTTTCCATTGATGCTGTAGCCCCAGGTAGCTACTGAGACATCAGAATAGTAAGAAACAAACAAAACACCAAAAAAAAATACATCCATCAAGCAGAATACAGCATTAAAGGGCTTATTTCCTGATTACTAAGGGAAGGAAATACAACAGTATGGGCAAGAGGAGAATACAGTATCCACTTAGCTGGGCTGCAACTGTTTAGTAGGTGCTTTCTGTGCCTCCTCATGCTATGTTGCTCAATGATGTTTTGATGAGGACATACCCAGGAGCTCAGCCAGCCTTGCCCCTCTCTGCACACTTAGTAATTACTCAGCATATTCTCTGCAGCATTCCTTAGCAGGAAAGCTTTTCCACCTGCAGGAATACTGGCAATTCCCATCTTGAATAAAAACACAACTTGTCCCTTTCTGAGGTTGATGGGAGAAGCTGGGATGAGTAACCAGCTGGCGCAGGTAATTCAGAGGCCTCTTGGACTTGTTGTAATTACTGCTAATATACAACCACAAAAATATCCTTTAATTTTGCTGAAAAACTTTACAATATCCAGGAATATGAAACATTACAAGTAAAACCCCCAAATGCCAATTTTAATCTCCTTCTGTTATTTGTCATTCTTTTGATACAGGTGTGGAGGCTGACTGGCTATAATTTAATTCATTCATTTAAAAATGAACACGCGAAACAGTCCATTTTCAGAAATATCGGTGCTGGCGTCACCCAGATTGAAACTGTGCAGGGCAACCGGATCTTCTCCTGTGGAGCAGATGGCACGCTTAAAATGAGGGTTCTTCCCAATGCTTTTAATGTACCTTCAGGCATTTTTGACATTCTGTAGCACTACGAGAGCTAATCTTGGTTTTCCATAATGTCCCTCTTTTAAGTAGCTAAAATCACAGTGATATGCACTGTGGAGAGGAAACATGTTTCCTTTCACAGCAGTTACTGCAGCATTAAGTATTATGGGGAAAAATATTAAAATTAAAAATAAATGCCTTTACAGCAGATATATTTTGATTATGCCCCAAGGGATCACTGGGGTGGAAATGCATGTATGTTATCATAAAAGCAAGGAATTAAACCCAGTCACAGGTGAGGTTATGGCTCAGTAACCCCCGAGCTGCGGTTAGTGAGTGTATTGTAGGGATTCTGACCACTGTCAGTCACTTCACAAGCACTGTGGCTCTACAAGTCAGCAAGCATTTCTGATGTGGTTCTGATTATTTTTATTCAAGTTTTTCCCACTAAATGAAGCATGTGTACAACTTCTCATTGTAAAATAGTTTAGTTTTAATTAAGGGTACTCAGTGTATTTGATTTTCACAAGGAAGTGTAATGGATGCAAATGCTGTGGAACATGTGCAATCGAGAACATACTGAGACATGTATCGTTTCATGCTGAGATATTTTTTCCCAGTTAGTATTAATACACAGTTGATACTGTAATTTGCACATTGACACATTTTTAAATGCAATGTTTTTTAATTTGCACACTATTTTCCTTTCTTTGACAGCTATGTTTTCTATTGGACACCTGCCTTTACTTTAGGAATGTATTGTAAGCACTAAATGTTTGTAGTGAAGACATCCACGATTCTAGTCAGCTTTTAGTTTTGAGATTCACTTGTCCAGGAAATACTTCATTAAATGAAGCTGTTAAGAGAATACCAATGGAAAGTATAAATGCCACACTTCAGATGAATGTCAGGCTTCATGTGGCCAGCTAGTAAATAGTGGATAAAACTGGTAATTAATTATTACCACCGTATATTGTATAAACTATGCAGAGTTCAATATTGTTTGCTTGTAATATAACTCGCTACTGTTGTCAGATGTATTTTTCTGTTGTAAACAAAAATTAAGTTCTTAAGAGCCTGGAACAGAAGAGTCTATGTATTTAAATGTTAACAAACTGTCTTATTCCTCCAATGAAAATTTTGATGTCTGTGCTGTACTGTAAAATACACTAGAATAAAAAGCACCTTTCTCCAAAGGTGATTTTAAATTGCAGGCTGTGAAGTATGGGAAGTATGAGAAGAAAGAAGAGTAAATGTCATTGTTTAGTTTTCCCTTTGTAAGTTAAATAAATTACTTTTATTTCATGGAACAGTCCACTCCAGAACTCTTTCTTGTATTTTAACCTCCAGCAGACTGACTGTGTGGTGCCTGAGCGAGCTTCGACTTGACCTCAGACTGTGCTGAGATAAGAAGGATTAGCTGTTTGCATTTTATTTTCAGCTGCTGTCCTAGAACAGTATAAGTTTAACAGAGTTTAGTTCTTCATCTCCAACAAAGGCAGCTGCTAGAACCAGCCTGATTCTGTTGCTGAGAAGAGAGACACAATTTGATGGCTCTCCTCCCAAGAGCTTGAGCAAAATGGTTCAAAAATGACATTCAGAAATTTAACATATAGCTCCAATTTAACATAAGCTCCCATTCTCTTACCTCAGGTTGTATGACAGCATGGCAAGAACAGACTGTGAAGTCTGTAACTCAAACCTTGCAACAAGTTGCTTCTCTTTCAATAAATCAAAACTTGGGCAAATATGTTAGTAACTATATTGTCAAGCTGCTTTTTTGGTCAGACCCTCTACCTTACTAGTACTATAATTCAATTTAAAAAATAAAATAACCCAAGAAACAAGCAACCCTCCAAAAAATTGTGCCAACCCAAAGAAATCCCAGCAAAGTCAACAGAAAGCTGCATACACAAGTAAAGCTCTGGGATGGAAATTCTTGGTATATGAAATATATGCTAGTTCAGAGTATCAAGCGTGCATTTTTGTTTCCCTCTGCATCTCCCTTTGTAGCCTGCAAAGCCTGAATCCCAGCCTTAGTGAAAGCAGTGAGTATATGTCAAGAAGAGAGGATGTGGCCCAGGCCCAGCTGCCACTGTGTCACACACCAAAGCTTTAGCTGCACCAGAAGGATTTCTCCAGCACGCTTCCTAGACAGGGTTCTCCAGGCAAACATTCACAAACTCAAAACCTCTTTGATGGTGCCTGGATGTCACACAGGTATTAAACATCTCAGTGCTATTCAGGGTTTAAGCAAAACTTGCTTCTAAATACTTGGATTAGTTCTGTGAGCTTTACCATCTAGAAATTCAGAGAGGGATTTTCTGAGAGATGATTTCACATAATACACACACAAAGAAACAGTAGGGATTTATGTTAAATTTAGAAATCAAACAAATATTAGAACAAAATGAGATACAAAAAAACCCCTATTATTTCACACCCCTGGCTTTCAAAAATTTGAATGTGAGTGGTCAATCTCCAATTAACAACAAACAAAGACACTAAGCACTATGATGAAACAGGGATGCACATTCCTGCTCCAGGTACTTCATTTTACTAAAAATAGCAGCAAAAAGTATATGACTCATTTCACCATTCCATTTGCACAGATGAATACGGGAAATATTTTTTAAAAATAAACCTTATTATAATTAAGTGTAGTTACAAGCATGTTGTAGTGGTATAGTTTACACAGCAGTAGGGGGCAAGAAAGCATCTGTAGCAACACAAGCAACTCAAAAACTGTTAAAAAGGGAATTTTAATCACTGATTTTACATCTTCAGTGTTATACTTCATTACTTCCCATGTTCCATTCACCACACACAATTTCATGTATATTCAATATTTAATTATGCCATTCCCATTTTCCATGTGCTTTGCCTGTATTTTGCTTGTTGTTTTACTGGAATTGTCAAATGCAAGCTGCCTTTTTTTTCTATTTATACAACTGTTTCCACCCCCCATTACTTTTAACACATTCATATCCAAAAATATGTTCACAGAGAATGAACAGAAAGCATTAAGTGATAAGGTACCTGTACACAAAAGTTCATTACTTAGACATTTATACCGGACTGTAATCACTGACTAGAAAATGAATGCAAGTAAGGTGATTGCAACTGAAAGGTTAGTGTCTGCTGAGCACATGCCCATGAAACAATCAACATACATTAATTATTTACTGAATAAAAGGGAAAAACAAAAGCAAGTCTGCACTAACTGTGTTCCAGCTGCTATAGTCAAAGCTACCCTTTTAAAAAGAGGAGAACAGCCTGCACAATTGAGGTGTTTTTGTACAAAGGCCCTGCATCTCCTTGTACACACACTCACGACCACCCTTGGTGAACAAAGTTATAACAGACCCCTGTGTGTAGAGCATTTAGCTTTAAATAATCTATTTAGTCAAACATGACTGCCATACATGATATTTTAAAATATATTCATCTGACAAAATGTACAGGGTATATCATTAAGCTCCCATTCTCCCACGTATACAAATTCTGATCTCTTAGGCTGTAGGAAAGCATGGCAAGAACAGATTGTGAAGACCGTAACTCAAACCTTACATCAATCTGCCTCTCTTTCAGTAAATCAAAAGCAAAACTTACTGTCATATCTTTAGTATCAGTGACATACATAATGCCACATGCTATGAAGGCATTACCAGCCTTGGACTTAGGATACGTAGTATTGATGTGCCGAATGACTGAAAATGTCTCTTCATCAATATGTGCTACTATTATATTTTCATCAGTGCTTGAGGCATAGATAATCCAAAGGCCCTTCTCATCCACTGCTATGTTGAAATATGTCTTCGAGTTAGAAAAGAGGTAGTTACGACCATGGTATAAGGCATTTTTAATTAGCAGTGTCCCCAGCGATGCTTTGTCAAGCCCAAGTCTGAAATGAGATAATAAAGAATTCAATATGCTGCCTTAAAATTCATCTTTATAAAGAATGATTGGCTGAATCAATTCAGAGTGCATTCTCACTGATAGAAACACTGATGATAATACTTGAACTCAAGATCAAGGACCGTTCTGATGTCTTTTAAAATGAAGTATTCCACTCAAAGTACTTTCCAAAACACCAAGAGAAGATTCTAAAGTAATAACCAGCCTAAAAGATGACCAAGAGCATGAACTCGCTTTGGAAGCTTTCACTTTATTTAGTCTATGAGCTTTATTATCACTAAGATGAAAGAAGAAACTAAAAGGAACAAGTATGAAAAAGAATTAGATATCAGGTGAAGGCTCAGACTTGGGAAATTAAATCTGTACAGATACAGATGTTTGCCTTCTGCTAGGAGGGAACTAAAGGGAGAAAATGTGATTCACCAAACCAGCACAAATTCTGGGCAGGTTCACCTAGTCTTTGAGTTCTTTTGAAAACAATTCTGATAATGCAGAGATTTGCTCAAGTAGACATCAAAGGAGTAAAAATTCTGCTTTTGCAGAGCCAAAATTTTGACCTCATGCTGGCCTCCACCAGGACAACCTGAATATCTCATCTTCAATGTGTCAAATTGTTTTTATTCCAAGAAATTTCTTAATAAGATGATAATCTGAGAACAGAGCATTGAGCAGCTAAATTGAGTTCCTCTGCTAGTGTAAGAGTGTAATCAGCTACTATCAAGACACATTTGCAGTTACCACTTAATCACTGAATTGATTTAGCAAAGGCAGAGGGGGAGAGGATTCTTTATCCTTTTGAGTAACACTTTCTGTAATGAAGCACATTTCAGTGTCTGACTTTCATCTACCTGGAGAGCTCCCTTCCTCAACATCACTCAATACAGAAATCTGCTACAGTTACAGAAGTTTTCTGAAAAAAAAAATCAAGCTTAATAACCCTAATGACAGAAACAGTCCAGATTCAGGAACAATAAAGGAAAAATACTGGTGGAATAGCTTCTCTGTGGAAGAAGCATTGATAGCCTATACTGGAGAAATCATCCTAAAATAAGTCAAGAATGACTAATAAGATTATTTCCTCCGGCTTTTGTAACACTCATGTCTGCAGCAACTCCCTATTCCAGCTGCATCTATGTGCAGTAAAAAACTTTCAAGGCCAGACGTTTCCAAGAAGCACCTGTGTCAACCCACTTAACCTTGTTCATTGCTTCACATTTGCAAATATCCTCATGCAAGGGGTGGAAGGACACCCCTTAGCAGAAACAGTCACATACAAGTGCAGATTTTTTTAAAGACTTTTTTCTATAAAGAGCCAGCAAGATTTTAAAAAGCATCTCAAGATTCATTAGAAACATGCAATATCTGCATCACAGAACGCCCCGTCTTTTCCTTTTTCAATTGAAAATCCTGAAGGGAGCAGAAAAGTGAAATTTCACTCCCGAGGGTTCTCTTCTGCTCTCCTGGTCAAGGACACTCAAGCCTTGAACTTCAAATGGTTCAGAGATTCCTTAATCTTTGGGCACCTTTGGGTAAATGACAAGATATAATGTAATATTTTCATGAACTGCAGGGAACTCAAGCTACAAACACTTCCCTGTTGGAGGAAGTTAAGTAAAATACTAGAGGTGGGATAGTTTGTTGTGAAACAAAGGATGGAAGTGATCAGCATCAGGGATCTGACCATCATGAGGAGACATGTAAAAAGGTCAGACAAAGCTGGTTTTGCCAACTTTTAAATAAGGCAGGAAACTCCTTTTAAGTATTTTTTCAACATTTGCAAAACAGGTCCTCATCTGTTCCTTCTATTAAATCAATATGAAATACCTTCACAGCCCAAAATCCAAGACTTCACTATCACAGAGTTCACAGTGCCTCAACCTCATCTGCGCTGCAGGTAAATGATATTAGAATCAATAGCTGAGCAGAAAGGCCATCTCTCAGCAGCCTCAGAGAGTTTATGAAAATTCCACCTGAAAGTGAAGGCATTTCCCAATTAGCAGTGCCCAGGAAAAGATGTGGAACCCATCTTAGCACTGTGTGTTGCTGAGAGAGAGATGGTCTTTTACAGATGTATAAACAAAAAGCCCTAAAGATATTTAAAAGAGGTTGCCAAAAACTTTTTGACAGAATAAATATTACAGAATCCAAGCAGCTTGCTCACATTCCTTGGCATCCAAATGCATATAGGAAGGCAGAACTGACACCTGCTTGGGAGCAGACATCAAAGTACAGTAATGTTCTTGGCTCTAACATCAGAGTCATGTAAGAGAACTTGAAAGCAGCTGCAATCCCGCACTCACCCTTGAACTGTGTTTCTCTGGCTCTTCCCACATGAAGAGATTTTGGTTCTGATTTGTATTATCTATCCTGTCCTCAGTAGAAACTGAAGAGAGAGGTAATTCCCAGTTCCAACTCAGAGTGATACACAAGGAGAGTGTTGTAGGAGCTTCTTATTACAAGGAAAACAAGCAGCAGAGCCACTCCTACACAACGGGATGTGCACTTCACCAGGTCACTGTGGCCTAAGCTAGTGCCCAAGTGCATTCCTCTGCACTCGCGTGGCTCAGAACAGGGCTGTCCCAGAGCAAGGCAGAGCCATTAACTCAGAAAGCAGTTCTGGAAAGCCAAGTTCCACACACAGGCTACAAACATATAACTGCTCATCCATATCCCCCACATTGCATCTGAAACATTTCTTACTCTGACACAGGGAGATGCACGGCTCTTTTAAAAACCAAATTTCTCCTGACTTTCAAATGCCTTGGTCTGTTCCCATTGCTTTCTCACAATTACAAACACAGCAGAGAATCCAAGCACAGCAACACACAGAACAATGTGACATGTAACAGACACCTAGACCCCAGGGCTGCCAAAAGAAAAGTCTGCTATCACCTCTGCACATGGACCTTGTCCACCTGAAGGCCTAGTTGTCCTATCATGAAGTAAACTGCTTCTGTTCACCACTTAGAGGCTGAGCTGAACAATGTTCAAAGAACTATCACACCAGCCTAATGGACCAGAACTGCTTTCTCTGTTCCTCACCTCCCACAGCATCTTCACACACAGCTGGAAGGCTGCTGGCCCATATTCTAGTTACTGACTGGAAAGAATTGGTAGTTCTACTCTGAAAAGAATTCTGAACCATTCTTCCTGTTCTGGATAGGACCAAAACCAAAGCAGTACAAGTAAAATGCTCTACTTCCCCCAGGTTCACTTCAGCACTTGAACCTGTTGCTCCTCCTTCCAAATCACTTGCCTTAAGCCAGCTGTGTTTGACTTACTTCAGAATGACATTGGTTCCTCCCTTCTGATAGTAGAGGTGGTTGTTCTGCACTGTGTGACCACAGCCATAAAAGAATCCTGTGATGTTAATGATCCTGTAGCTGTCATTCAGCAAGGCATTAGCATTCTCATATTCTTTTATAGAGTTTCCTAAATAACAGGAAAAACATTAAAAAAAGATTATCACTTGGTTCATATAATTTTGAAATCACTACTCTGAAATTCAACCCATGCTGAAAATCAATCTCTACCATATATCTGACAGCCAACAAGGGTCAAACTGTATTTATGTTTTCAACAGTGATTCAACTTGCTGGAATAGATTATAATAATCTACAGACACACATCCCAAAAAATCTATAGAGAAGTTCAAGGGCCTGCTTCCTACTGACATGGATTGGCCCTAACTGATAAATATACAGATAACATTTCTTTTTTCCACTTAGGTCCTGGAAATTTTCCTGTACTAATACATAGCTTATGCAGCATCTGATTCATTTTCATGCCGAACCAAATGAGAAGGCAAAAGACCTGTCTGAAATTGAGGAAAATAAAGCCATAGGAAACTGCTGAAAGGAAAGAATGAAAATGCATGAACAACAGGCATTTAAACCTAGTTTTATTAACTAAAACTCAAATCCTGAAGCTGGTTTCAAAATCTGAAAATGTCTAAAGATACTAGACACACCTACAACTATAGGCAGAGCCAAGTAATATGGAAAATATTAGCTCAGGTAATACCAAAGAAATCCAAAAAAAGATGTGGGTAAAAAGCTTCATCATACTTGATTTGAAATATTAGTTTAGGTTGAAGGAATTAAGAGAGCACTGTTAGTATAAAAACCATTTTTCCATCAGTGGCTACTCCTGGTGCACCTGAAAAATGCATGGTGAGCCAAATCCTTTCATCACTTATATTTGCAGGTTCCCGCATCCAAGTTCCAAAGGTCTGCTGCACACTGACAAAGTGGACAGGACTTCCTACAGATTTTATGACGCATTCTATGAGAGAAAAAGCACGTGTCTATTATCAGTGACATTAAAACAGGAAGCAGCAGTTAGTCACACTCAGTGACAGGTCACCTGCTCTCTTTGAAGGACCAGGGGTTCTGTCTTCAGCTTTTCCAGCCTGGGTGTCATCATTCGGAACAGCACATGTGTCACCTACAGTTAGAGAGAAAGGGTAACGTGTTATTTTTCTGAAACTAATGTGACAGATGTGCATGTTGGTGACGCCACTAAAATAAGGGAATGACAACCAGCACTGGTGATACCCCACCTGGAGTATTGCGTCCAGTTCTGGAGCCCTCAACACAGGAAGGACATTGAGCTATTGGAGAGGGTCCAGAGAAGGGCCACGAAGATGATCAAAGGGTTGGAGCAACTGCCTTATGAGGACAGGTTGAAGGAGTTGGGGTTGTTCAGCCTGGAGAAGAGAAGGCTCAGAGGGGACCTCAGAGTAACTTATCAATACCTGAGGGGGTCCTACAGAAAGGCAGGGGAAGGAATTTTTAACATAATATCGGATGGGAGGACTAGAAACAATGGATATAAATTGGAGGGGGATAGATTTAGACTAGACATAAGAAAGAAATTCTTTACAGTGAGGGTGGTGAAATACTGGAACAGGTTGCCCAGGGAGGTTGTGGATGCTCCCCCTCTGGAGGTGTTCAAGACTAGGCTGGACAGGGCACTGGGCAGCCTGGTCTAGTGGGAGTTGTCCCTGCCTATGGCAGGGGGGTTGGAACTCGATGATCTTTAAGGTCCCTTCCAACCCAGACTATTCTATGATTCTATGATTTTGTTTCTGAGGAAAAAAAACATAAGTTGGTCTGGTCAAAAAATGAGATAAAAATTTGATCTTACTTCTATCCAGGAAATCAAGAGTTAAGGCTCTTTTTTCTCCTTAAAGTCATCAGACTGACAACCAGCCTTGAGGAATACCTCATTTTAACAGAGTTCATTCCTTAGCTGTGACTTTCAGAGTAGCTGCTTAGAAAGACAGGGTTGCCCCTTTCCTTAACTAACTGCAGACAGCTGACATAGCTGGTTAAATGGCTAATTTACCAATAATACGACTTCACATGCAAATTCTTTTGGACATCTGTTTTAACTGTTACCTACCAACATATTTCTAGGATATGCAATGTTGTGATGTAGTTTAAATAAGACAGTAAAAGTATAAAATTACTCTAAGGGTAGTGTGACACACAAAGGCTGGTGCGACATTCAGCAAATAAAGGGCAGGTTATACTGCCTTGTTCTTTTCTCTTTTAGCTTATATCCTCACTTTGTTCATTCAGAAGGAAACTGGTGCAAGACAGAGGCAGGACAGCACATGTTTCTCCCTCCAATTTATCAAGGACATTTAGTGATATGACTTTGAAAGTCTGTGTCATAGTGTATCTCCAAAATAAGCTACGAACTTGTCAACCCAACCATGGGAAGGTGAAAGCAAATCTCTCTAGACCCCCTTCCAGTTTCTGATCTTAAGATATCTCAAAAAAGGAACTCAGCAGAAAGTATAAGTTGCAATGCAAGTTAATTTGGTTATACCAAGTCTAACAGACACAGCTGAGTGAATGAGCAGTTCCCTAGACACTAGTTTATCTAAAACTACAGAATAGTCAAGGAGAGGGAAAGTAGCAAAGCTGAGGGCATGATTTGGACTTAAGAACCTTTGCAAAGCTTTCTAAGGACTTCTGGGTGCAAAGCACCCAAGAGTAAAAAGACAGAGTTTCTTAAGTGGAATTTTCACTGCTTTCATTCTATTAAAAAAAGGTAAGTAACCTACAGATCCTGATCATAAAATATTCCATCTGAGAGTTAATGGAGTTTACAAGACATTAAAACTACTAATTTGGTTTGTCAGGGGACAGTGGGATGGATGGAGTGAGAGGCTGTGGAGCCAGGTTGCTCTGTTTCCTTCGGAATCAGCAAGAATACCAGCGAGACCAAATACACCTGAGATTCCAACTAATTATCCTCTTCTCTTAAAGAAATAAAGTCTTACCTGATTCAAAATTTAATTTAAGGATACTATTCTTATATTCTTATGTAATAAGTTAATTACAGTCATAAATCAGCATGTATAATCTCAGTTCTTCAAAGGGTTATGACTAATTAGAAAAGCTGCTTTATACTTTGCATTTTGGTAATAAGATCTCACACCTTATTGAGTCCCAAAAACATAATTGCTCACTGAGGATCTCATCTTTGCAGAGTCAGTGGAGTATAACTCCTATTTGAACTCTGGGATTTGAAACCCATCAGAAATCTATCAGATAACTTATCCTCCAAAGCACTTAAGCCTGTACCAGCACTTGAAAAGAAGCCACCTGTCTAAATGGTCCGATTCCATCTTGTATTTCAAGCAGGATGAGATTCCTGCTCCAGCTGTCTACTTCTCATTGCAAGGAGGCTCTTTGGGCTGTGTTCTAACACTTCAATACCCAGAATCTCCTGACTGAGGTTCTTACATGCTACTACAGCTACAGATTAAAAATAAGAGGCAGAAGTAATGGATACCTAATATTGAGTGGAATGTGTATCCACTGGTTAATAGCAGCCATAGTAATATCTTTTAAATTTTTTTCATCTCAGCATACTGCAAAAGGGTCTCCTCTTCCAGTATGAAGAAATTATTTGAAATTGAACTCTCAAAACCAGATTGTTTTTAAGAGGGAGAGAACACTTTCAGGAATGTATGATAAGATTTTTGGCAAATTTTTCAAAAGTTCAGCAACATCAGACATTCTTCTTGAAATACTTCTAAAACATGTCTGTTGATTTTCACAACAAAACAAGTAAGAACATCCTTGATTTTCAAGCACCAGCTTTCCCAGCTGCAACCACTCTTGTCCCTCAATGTGGCTGAAGAGGCACTTAGAACCATGACAAAAATCAAAATCTCATTTAATACTTCCAACTGTAATTGTTTAGACCATTAGAGAGATCAAAGATCATGGAGATTACATTTTCTTTTCAATGCTGTTGAAAGTAAAGTTGATTACAAAAGTTGTGAATACTTTCAGAGCCCCATTCACCTCTCTGAATCTACTCACAGTCAAGCATGTAAAAAGCAGCTCAAGTGTATCCAAAAAATCAAATTTAAAATGAAATTTTTCCCTGATGAACACTATTTTCTTTATCATACCTTGTCCAACAATTTTTCTGTTATAAATATCCCTAAAAACACACTTTATGCATGGAAAAATATGCTGAGTACACCATATCTGTCAATCTATTTACACAATACTGTTCAAAACTGCAGAGTGCTCCCAACCATCCACCCATAGGAAGAGGAGATATATGCCAACAAACCTGTTCCACACATGTCCCACACAGAACATCTTATCAAACACACTCATTAGAGCACATGTAGGGGCACATGCATGCACACACATGGATTTTATCTGAAGCATACTTCAAATATATTCAAAACATGGACAG
The DNA here is from genome assembly GCA_013400935.1 of Turnix velox. Lineage (NCBI taxonomy): Eukaryota > Metazoa > Chordata > Aves > Charadriiformes > Turnicidae > Turnix > Turnix velox. The sequence goes on along the minus strand of VZTY01027442.1, from coordinate 90,272 downwards.
AAGCTGAGACATGAAACACTGATATAATTTTTTCCAACAACCCACAATATCAAGCTCAATCCCTGAGTATTTACTAGAATCCAGCACACCTAAAAATCACACCAGAGATACTATGACAAACTCTTCATTAAGTCAGCAGATCATATTTCAGCAGAACACCTAATATATCCTAAGCTCAGCTCAGATTCAAGTCTGTGCAGTTTTACTGATGCCAGCAAAATGAAACAGGTGCTGATTGTTTTGTGAGACTTGGAGCCACAGCTTTCATCTTGAACCTGTTTAGAATACTAAAAAGAACATCACAAAGAGCTAACCTGTGCATTTGCTGCTGTGTATCTTCTCCTGCAGCTGTGCTTTACCTTTACGTTTTCCTGGGGGCCCTGGAGGTCCAGGTGGTCCAGGGGGACCTGGTGGTCCAGGGTCACCTTTTGCACCTATGTACAAAACAGAGAACAATGTCACAGACCCTGCAGACAACAGGCAACCTGCAGAGAACTGTAATTGCTGAAATGGTGGACTTTGAGCGGCCTCTGAAAGAGCCTCTCACTTCTGAAGAGTTTTCTGCAAACTGGGTGCAATAAACTCAGTGGGATGCTGTTTGTAGAAGGCAAGCAATATGGAATTTCACAATTTGAAAGACATCAATGGAACATACTCATTTGGATTACAGGCACTATAAAGCACTCTAACTTATTTTAAGACTTCAACTCCAGATGCTACAGTGCTATAATTTTATAGAGCTTATGTTTGTGGCAGCTTCACGTATTTGCCCTTCATTTTCTAACAGAGAAATAAAACTACACTGCAAGAAATCACCAGAGGGGGTCAACTGGAAGTGCACTGCAAAGGGTGGAATCTATGTTTGCTGAAGCCTGAAGCCCAAGCAGAGAAGTTTTTGTGAAGACTTCTATCAAAAAGAGAACACAATCTCTTAGGCAAAGCAACACTCCACTGTGTTTATGCTGTTTGGTCCTTTTCCTGCAGATCACATTCATGACCAGAAGCAGAGCACACTGTCACAAGGGAACTCCCTAGAGCACTTCTTCCTACCTTCTAATATCACATCATTGCTCGCATCCCCCTTTTCACCCTTTGCTCCTCTTGCTCCTTTTCCTCCTGGCATCCCATCCTTGCCAGGTAAACCCACTTCTCCAGGTTCTCCTTTCTGTCCTTGATCACCTTTAGGTCCTGGAACACCTACAAATAAAATAGATTTCATTACCAAGAACAACTGTTGCAGCACTAGGTATCACTCAACGAGGTTTTTAATGCAAAATGTATTTACTCTACTTGGGTTTGTATTTATCTTGGTAGTTGAAATTTATTCCTGATATTTGCAATATTCTATAGAATTCTGTAAACACTGAAACATTCTCTAAAAGTAGCTACATCTGAAAAAAAGAAAGGTAAGAAATGTGAAAAAGGATTTCCTTTTTAGACATCCCCCCACAAAAAATATTTACCAATTTTTCCTCTTTTTCCATTGATTCCTGGTTCTCCCTTTTGTCCTGGTGCACCTGGGACTCCATTAGATCCATTGTAGCCAGGCAGACCATCAAGTCCAGGAGGCCCTGACCAAGCCAAACAGTATAACTGAATTTCCCCTGTTAAACACAATTTATCCACCAATCCACCTTATTTACAACTAATAATATGTTTACATATTTATATGTTGCTTAGATATAAAATTCCTCTGCCCATTATTCTCCCCATGTGACTAAAATATCCTCCTTAAAACAAAACAGCTATCAAAAACCACCACTGCAACCAAAACACCAACAAAACCCAAACCAAACAATACAAACAAATGCTGACACCTACCACCAAAAAATTATGAGACCAAAAAATGTTTTGTTAAACAGATTAAAGTACCTTTTTGCCCTGGCATTACACAAGAAAACTGAACAAAATTATAACTGCACATGCTTTGCATCAAGGCCAGCACAGAACAGCCTTTTGGATTCCACTTGAAGGACAAGCACAGCAGAACCCACCTTATTTCTATATTTTAGAGGGACTGTAACAGCTTCACAATCCACTTAAGCTTTAATGTCACTTATGGTGTTGACCAGACTAACCTAAACCAGTGTTCACCCACTTGTCCAGAGCACTGAGGTGCCAAAGTCTCTTTGGTTGATAGAGGAGATATCTGTCTTTCTTCCTTGATATTTGAAACTCCACAAATAAAATTAACCTGATAGCTTTATGATACAGACAATTATTCTGAGCAGATCCACAGCTAAAGAAGCACAGAGAAAGAAAAAATAAAATTGGAATTTGCCAGTTCCTATGGCCCAGCAACCACAGGAGTGAGAACAGAGAATTAAATAAGAAAGGAGATAAAGTAATGGGGAAGGTGGGTGGGTGAAATCAGTAACCAATATTTTTTAAGGAGATGGTTTTAGTGTATAATTACAATATCAGTTTACTCAGGGTTTTTATATGTATATACACTTATTTCTTCTAAATGCTACATGAGACCTCTTAATTCATAGAATCATAGAATAGTTTGGGTTGGAAGGGACCTTAAAAATCATCGAGTTCCAGCCCCCCTGCCATAGGCAGGGACACCTCCCACTAGACCAGGCTGCTCAGTGCCTTGTCCAGCCTAGTCTTGAACACCTCCAGAGAGGGGGCATCCACAACCTCTCTGGGCAACCTGTTCCAGTGTTTCACCACCCTCACTGTAAAGAATTTCTTTCTTATGTCTAGTCTAAATCTATCCCCCTCTAATTTATATCCATTGTTTCCATCTGGTCTTGACTATGCTTTAGCAAACGTTAAACTATTCTATTCCTCCACTAGTGAAGTTTAATGTCCAAAACCTGCCCCCTGAGAAGGAGGACAAGTTGACCTAAATACGGAAATTATAAAGCCAGGCACTCATCCAATCCTCCCTCACTTTAATTGGGAAAGGAAGGTTATTCTATAAAAGATACATTTTTACATTTCAACATACAAGCAGTTGTTTCAATTACCCAAAAACTTTACTGCTGTTGTCCAAGTATCTTACCTGGAGGGCCTGGGGGACCTACAATGAAAACAAGCAAAAGAAAGAAGAAATTGTGAGTTTAACCTGGCAAGAAAACAAAAAGCATTTTCAAATTGAATTTATTAAGTTCTAGATCGGAACAGTAATAGGGGAGGAAAGCCACTAAATTTCAAACACCTATGGATTTAATGGCTCTGCATTATAAACAATAAAAAGGTATCAAACAATAATTTCTTATATATAAGCATTCTCAAAAATCCTGTTACAGAACAGCCTTGCAATAGTGATGAATGTCACAATTAAAATAATGTTGAAAATGCACATAAAAAGACATGCCATACTTCTGTGTTTTATAGATACTTCATTGCAGTGCAGGATGCAGACTATTTAAAAAGGAAAGAAAAGAAAGTCTGATCATTCTCGTTGACTACATCTAAATCCCAACCAGGCTTTTCACATGTAATTTTTTCCAGACTGGACTGAGCTCCACAAAGAAGCTGGCTGGGGTAACAGGAATTGGATTTGCTTCAGTTATTCAGCAACATGTAACACAATAAAATCTCTCTCACTCTGTCTGAGTTCAAGTGCAGAGCCTTAATGAGAAGGAAACACAGCAGGAAAGTGAAGCAAGAGTAAAGGAGAGAATGATTCTGTAATCTTATGTGATCCCCAATGCACATTTTTTTAAAAAAACTAAATACAAGACAAAAAAAAAAAAAAAAAAAACACCACAAAATCAAAACACCACAGAAACCAAACAGGAAACGTGGGCTAGGAGAACACAAAGAAAGGTAGTAGTATGAACACTTCTATCCACCCAACAAAACTCTCTACAACAGAAAATAACAGTAATTACCAAATTTCCCTAAAGATGACAATTTTTAGCATTAATAAGAAACCATTATTAGTAAAGTCAGAACCATTTTATAATGCCATTACAGCAATTACGCCTTTTAATCAGCACAGGCAGTAACATCCATTAACATCCTTCTGCCAAGTTTCCAGTAAATGACCTTTTTTTCCACACCACAACATTATGTCCATTAGAGCATTCAGTTACTTCCTCATCTCAAAAACTGAGGAGACTGATTCTCCTTGCACAGGCACAAGAGAAATAAGGAACGTGCTTAAAAAGCAGCAAGTGTCACACAGGAGAAAACCAGTAATGGAGACAAAGTGTAACAGTATCGAGAGAGCAAAAAGGTGCAGAAGGCAGCAGGAGTTCAGGAGCCTGGAGCCCAAAGAAAACTCAGTATTTGAAACACCTAAGTCTACAGGATGAGCTCAGAAAATAAATCAACTGAGCAACAGCATTTATAGTAGCAAGTCCCAAAGTAGCACCTATCTTTTTTTTAAAATAAATAACCCATTTGATACGCAAATTCTGACCAAGTAACCAGCATGGTTCATCAACATAGGCATTGAGCTCAAGTTATTTTAAAACACTGTAATTCTTTACTCCTGAAAGCAACAATAGGTGTAATGCTTCAAGCAATGAACATACCTGTCAGGCAAATGCCTTTTGTTTTGTTACACAAATCCACCATCACTCGGACCTAGTATTGCACAGAAAACAAAGTTGAAAACAACATATCCCATAACAATACCTAGTTTACTTTGCTACAAAACTAAGTTCTAAAACAAAGATATGCCGTTCATGGGAATGAGCTATTTAGATCTACTTTAACAGAGTCCATCTCTTCTGCAATGATTCCCTTCTAGGAGCAACCTTGAAATGCACTAGTCCTAAAAGACAAAACAGCTGCAAGTCAACCCAGTTTGATCCTAGCAAGGTTATTTACCACTGTCAATCTTTATTTTTAGAATTAATTTATCATTAGCATCAAGTATCAAAACTTACAAACTCAAAGGACAATTATTTTGAAGGCAAGTGTTCTGCTGCAAAAAGCAAACTATATTTGACCATGGATTTCAATTTTGACAAATTCATAGAAAATTTCGTGGACTACAGTCTTCTGGAACACATCTTATGTTTAGAGGTTTAAGACTCAATTTTCAGTCAGCTGAGAGGAGCCTACTGGTTTTGAATACTACAATTTGCTTGCTCTCTTTCCCTTCCCAGCCCTCAAAAACACTTGGCTCTACCCTGTGATTTGTAAAATACATGTTATCTTTTTGTGCTCTAATTCAAACAGTATTTTCATCCAAATGCTTCTGTTGAGGTTGCTGAATTTATTACAACCTGCTTTGGAGCCCTGCAATTAGCTCAGCAGCATTATTTTTGTCAGTCACTGTAATTCAGGTGACATTTAAAAAACATGGTCCTGTGGAAGTGAATATTAGAGCAGCAGTCCACAGCAGAATCTCTCTAACTGTGACAAATGGGTACAGCAGCCAGAGAGCATCACCTTGGCCATGAAGAATAGTCACAGATAAAAACATCTTATTTGAATGCTAAAAATCTAGTTTTCTCATGAAGAACGGGTGAAAAGGAAAAAAAAAAAAAAAAAAAAGCCAAAGTAAACTATGGAACCACTACTCAGTTATTTAGACACCCATAAATCACCACATCTTGTAGTGGTTTCTATTTTATTTTCAAACTTTCTGCTCACAATGGACTCTTACCCTCATCAGCCCTCCTACAACAACAGATCTGCCTAGTTCCCATATTTATTCTCTTACAAGGTAAGTAGACATCTTTATAAACAACAGACACCATAACAAAAAATACAGTTACATTATTAAAGGTAAAATATTATTTTTGATGCCCAAAGCTCTTCCAAAGTTTCTTGACCAGAGGTCCAAAAAAGTCTTCCTCATAGGACCAGTATGTAGAAACCTGTGCCTCCACTACAAGCTCAGGCAAAGCCTCCATCCAGGACCCACCTTCAGCAGAGGGTGGAACGTCCTTCTAAGACCTATCAATGTAGCAGAGATCATCTCACCACCTGTAAGGAGCTTTGTCTCACATCACAGAAGCATTTGGACCTTCCTTTTAGTAAGAGTTTGATACAAAACCCAAAGCTGGGGGAATGAGAAGGGGGTATTTGAAAGTTTTTCTAAGGACTTTTTCCCCTTAAGCAAGGAATCATGTCCACAGCTACTCACGCTTCTGAAAAGCAAATAATAGAAAAATATTGGATGGAAATTTCATAAGAAAAAGGCAAAAACACCCCAGCAACTTCCTCCTGGATACACGGATTTAAGTGAAGCATGAAGCACTCAGCAGTGTCACAGCAGTGATTTAAACCGAGGAGGAGCACAAGTGAGCAAGCAGTCCTTCCCACACTGGTACAGCACACACAGTGTCACTCAGTGGGATCTGGAAAGGGCAAGAGAATTCATTTAATCCATATGTGCTGCCCAGTGACAGTAGAGCCACACATTAAACTGCCACTGGCAAAATCATCTCAACATCCAGCTGCCGCGAAAGAATGAAGCCTGAGCAGCTGACAGTAAATGGCATTAACAGTACTCCATCCATTTTGGGATTCTGAATCTTTACCCTGATGATTTTATTTGTAGATCACTTTGACTCAAAAAAGGGATTCATACCAGATGGAACACAATGGGCTGTGGCTGCCAAGCACAAAGATGGTTTCTAAAAAGAAAGAAGATGAAGCTCTGACTAAAGGTTTCAATGCAAAGCTCAGATACCACAAACAAATATTCACTGGGGAAGAAAATTTTTCAACATTACCTGTTCGAAAAAGATCTACAGAAAATATGTAATTAAAAAACAAAATTGGGAAAAATTATGTTTCTCAAATGTCATTTAAGTTTTTGGTTTGAAATAGCCCTCCACAGTAACAGTAACTTGAGCATTATGGTTCAAAAAAATTACTTACAGCCCAAAATAACATATACCTTTTTTTTCTGAATTGACAAAGAGATGAAATGTGTATTAATTATGATATTTTAAGACCAAATTATACAATTCAGGAAATTAAACACTCCATTAAGATGCTCAGAGTTCAGTGAAAAATGTTCCTACTTTGGTAAGTGGAACTAGAAACCAGTACCAAACATCCAACATTATTCAGTTTTGCTCCTCAATGAAAAAAATAATTTCTTTGAATTTCAGAAGTCTCATACTGCAAATGCTAAACTAAAAACAAAAGGTAAAAAGAAGTTATATTTATTCCAAAGCCCCAACCACCAGCATTATCAAAACTCTATGCTTCACAGACTCGTCAGCTCTAATGTTACTGAAGTTATCACTGAGAAACCACCATTCCCATGGCTTATTCAAAAAATGCCAGCAGAATACCACTAGAAATGCATTTTTCATAAGTATTTTTTTTAAAACAGTTATGTTAGTTATATCAGCAAGAGCTTCAATCAGCCTCTCCTGCTTTTTGGGGTTGCCTGGGCCCATAGTCCTTCCTTGGACAGAATTTCCCTGAAGTTTCCTTCAAAGGCAGTATTTTTTATTGCATTTCTTTTGACGCAAAGCTTAAAAGCTTTTCAACCTATTCAAAGTTTTTAGACTGTATGATCTGTATAATTTTTCAGCTGCATGACCTAGTTCCTCCCAAGCAGGGCTAATCTTTCCACTGAAGTGCAAAAAATCACAACAGCTTTACCAGAGAAGGGCCATACACATCTCCTCTTCTGACCCATCAAAAACTGCCTTAAATTTATAACTTCATGAAAGACTAAAGATCAGTGTCAAAGTTATATCATGGTAAAATCCTATCTAGCACCTCATGCTGAGCAGTGAGGAGCACCATTAGCACCAATTACCAGTGTGAAGTTTTAAAAATCTGACAACTTTGGCAGCTGGAAGGATGACTTTTTATTGTAACTAATTTCCAAAATTTCATCAAATACTAATGCAGATGACTCTATCTGCCTGGAAGTCACGTGGCACATGAATTCCTAAGACCTGAGATGGCAGCAGGTGACTCTCATTGTTTAGGTACCAGAACCCAGAAGTATCAGGTAGGCACAGCAGCGGGGATGGGCCAGACCAAGCGCTGCAAAGGCATCTCGCACCCAGCAGAGTCTCCAGCCAAAGCTCGCACCAGCCCCAGCTCCGCTGTTCCCAAATCCCCGGGGGACAGTAGCACAGAATCATGGAATAGTTTGGGTTGGAAGGGACCTTAAAGATCATCGAGTTCCAACCCCCCTGCCATAGGCAGTAGCAGAGGGGCGACGTTGCAGGGCTCCTTCCTTCCCACCCGCTGCCCACCCCGGTCCCGAGGAGGTTTTGGCGAGCAGGGCCGCCCTACCGGCACCACGGAGTAAGTCAGTAGCATCATCATCTCCTCGTTCTCGGCGCGCACTTCCCCGCGCCGGCTCCGCTTGCTGCGGGAGGAGGGAGCCGGGCCGGGAGCAGCGGGGTGGCCCGGCAGGTCCCCGAGTTCGCCGTTGGCCACCTCCAGCTGCCGCAGCGCCGCCCCGAGCTGCCGCCACTGGGCCAGGAGAAAGAGGGTCCCGGCGGCGCTGAGCGCCGAGAGCAGCCCCAGGGCGGCCAGCAGGCACGGCAGCGCCCGCCCGCCCGCCATCGCCGACGGCAACCCAGGGCGGGCGGGGAGGGATTTATGTCCCCCCCTCCGGTGGCCGTGGGACGCCGGCGGGAGGAGGGGAGTGGCGGCGGTAGCTAGCAGGGGCCGGGGGCGAGGAGAGGGACCTCGGCCCGGGACACCGTTGGGACGGACAGCGAGGGGGTTGTAGGCAGCGCTTTCCAGAGGGGAATGGCCGGGACAGGCGTTATGTGCCTCTGCCTGCAGGCACGGAGGGCTTTCAACGCCTCGAACGGCACCTGGCTTTGCCCGGCTCTGAAGGTTCCCCTCAGCTTCATTCTCCAAAGCTGTGCTGCGGGCAGTGGATGGCAGGGCACAGCGAAACCCCTTCTTGCTGCAAATACCGTCACTCTGCACTTCGCCTGTGGCAAGCTCTTCCTGCCAATCCTTCTGTGAAGTGAGATGTCTTCAATCAAATAGATCTTGCTCCAAATTAATTCACAATAAAGATAAGGCAATTAATTATCCAGAATTCCATTGTTGTAAAGGACAACAGAATTTGATGGAATACAAAGACTTTGAGAAGAATATAAAACTTAAACTCAAACAATAGTTTGCAGAAAAGTTACTTTAAATGCTGGCATTTTAATTCCAAAGGCAAAGCTCATGTGCTTTCTTACATTGTTACTGCTTCAAATCAATCTCAAGAAATTCACAGCATTTTCAATGCCAAGTTTCCAACAAGAGAAGGTTCTTGATCTCAAGAACCCATAAGGTTTTTGTCAGGGTGACAGTTTTCTTCAGATCTCTGCAGCCACAATATTTTGTCAAAATTCTAATTGTAGTATCACCTCTCTGATCATCTCCATGGCATACTGTGGGCCCACTCCTACAGTGCTTATCTCTTCCTCCAAATTTTGAACACATGTCATGTAGGATCCCTGTAGGATCTTAAAAGCTACTCTTGCATGTACTGTAACACAAGATCACGGGGATCTCTGTGGTTGCTCACACTTATCACAAACACATGCAAAATGCCTTTCATCTCAGCCTGTATGGCAGATGGACTTGGGGGAAAGAAAAGTTCCACCAAATTTCACTATCACAGATATGTTCTGCTCAAAGTTTGCTGTATCATAGTAAGTTTTTCAGCTTTCTATAATTTACAAAACAATATCGGCAACCTAATGTGCTTCAACTGCTATTTTCAGAAAAGACTACACTACTTAAAACTCAATTTGCCTATTATTAAATGCCAAACCTCTTGACAAAACAGCAACTTCATAATCTGATTCTATTTCTCTTACCACTACTGGCCTCCCTCGAAATCCTCACCAAAAGAAGAATCTCACTGAAGTTTAAACTACTGCTTGAGCTCTTTTACCATATTGTTGCAGATAAGCTCTTTTATTTAAGGGGACTGACATCACACAGATGTGTTTATCTTCTTGAAGGATGAACAGTCTTAGAATGCATTCCACCAGTAAAATACTGACATTCTAAATAATAATGATGTAATTTGTAAAAAAATTCACATCTGAGGCCTTGGCAGACTATTCTGAAGCTATCACAAAGTTCTGCTTACATGTGGATAGTCTCTCTGATGCCAATGAAGATTACAAGAGTAATTTGTTTACAGTGCAGTTGATATCCCAGCTTATCAAGTGTATACTTGAGGGGTTTTTGTAATAATAATCTTCTAAAGAAAATAAAAAGAAATATGACCTTACATGGAATTCCCAGAAGACTTTATATCTTAAGCAACCCTAGTGTATAATTTCATAGATGTAATAAACTAGCAAGTATCTATCATAACAGGAAACTAAAGCTTTCTTTTTGAGAGCATAAATAGAAATGCACTACAGAGACCATACAGCATAACAAATAGTAATTCCTCATCTTTATAGTCCATTTTGGAGCATAATAATTGAGTAAAGAGAATATAATATTTGTGGGCTACCATTTGGAGAATAACAAAAGCAATACAAGCACTCATTATCTCATCTAATCTTGCAGTATTTTCTCTGCATCACAAGCAAGAAGAAATTAAATATTGTTCATTAAAAAAATGAGCCACTGGATCATTGTTAAGATTTTGCCCAAGGCTGCAATATGGAACTTGTTTGGTTATCAGAGTTGTAGGATTCTTCCCTAGGCTGCTAATAGCTCCAAAGCTGCTGCCTACAGCACAGGTTACACGGTTAGATGGCAGTCTGGGAAGCAGAGTCCTTAGTTGGACACCAAGAGCTTGACCTCCATCAACAAAATGCCCTGTAGTCATTTGGCAGCAGTTTTGTGACAAAAGGCTTCCCAAGCTCAAACTGCTTCAAAATTCCTATCAGCTCCACCAGTGGCAGAGGCAGCTGCCTCACTGGCCTGTTGACAAAACTTTCCCAGATTTCTACCAAGTCCCTCCCCATACCATACAATCAGCACACCATCCAAATGTGTCCATATACTTTCATCTTCCGCTTTCATCTTCAGTCCATCCACACAACACTGGTCATCACCTGCAATGGAGCTTCATGCTGGGTGGCTTCATTTCCTCTCCATGAAGGAAACTGAAGGTCCCATTGGTAGAGAGGTGATCAGCAAAGCAGAATGGAGGTTTGTGAATGCTGCTGATACATTCTGTAAACCCTGCTCCAGTTTCCTTTCTAAAAGAACAGAAAAGGTACACTCAGCTGTAACCTTAGCCAATGTGAGAAAACTTATCCCATACACCCAGGTAGGCAGAACACCAGCAAATCACACTTCAATTATTTCCTAGCATTTCAGAGCCTGTTTCTCTTAAATACATCCTAGCACAAACAGGAACCCCAACTGACACAAAGGGAATGCAAACATGATGCAAATCTACCACAGTTACACAGGAACTAGAAAGAAACTCTCAATATAATTATGCAAACTGTAGGTTCCAGCTTAGTCATACAATTAAAATAAATTTTAAGGAGGTGAAACTTAGCTTCACCACAATAGGCATTTTAGTGACAAAATTACATACTATGGGTATAACAAAGAATATAATTTGATTATTCTGAGTCTGAGAATGTATTCAGATAATGTCATGCTTAATTAATGATCCCACGAATGTTTTACTTTGCAATAATGGTTATTATTCAAATCTCTTCCATTTCAGCAGCTGTCCCAGTGAAAAAGTACACTGGAGACTGGCGTGTTGTTTGTACTTGGATAACTAATGCTGAAAGATGAGTTGCTGAACCTCAGTTTCTCTAGTGCTGACATTAAAAGATTACACAGATTACAATCTTTATGAGCACCATTAGGAAGAAAGTATTGCCTTTTCTGAAGAAAGGTCTTACAAATCTTTCATAATCTCCTATTATAATGGCTAGATTATTGACTCGCCTTCCTAGGATATAGGATCCCAGATCTACTCTGCTCTCCAAACTGACAAAGTAGAAGGGGAAGATCATTCTTACATACTAATGAACAGCTAATACTTTCCAGTTTCTCATGGTTCCTCTTGCAACAGTCAGTACTGGTACTTGTTGCAACTCCCTGTTCAGTCTGGGTTTACTCAGGAAAGCAAACCATAGTAAGAGAGAGAAATGCCCCTTTTCTTCATCTTTGTTACCACTGCTCCAACCAATGCCTCCAACCACTACGACATGTTGGCAGCTGTGCAGCTGCAGAGTTCCTCCATCCTAATCACACTTGTAATTAAACATTGACACTGAAACCAACATTGTTCCTGTATGAAAGGCTTAGTTTGAAAATGTTAAAAGGTTTCTGATCACGTGCAAAAAGAAAAGCTTGATTTTGAATTTCATATTAGGTCATACTCTATTCATGTTTGGAAAAAATGGAATACGTAGGTTTGAAAGGTCTTTGCAGTAACAGTAGGTCAGCTACAACAGCAAACTTAGAGTCACTCAGACTAGACTGCACACCATCATCAGCCTCACCCCACAGAATTACTTCAGGCTTGTATCAGACAGACAATAGAATGCAACCCACTCTATTTCTGCACATGCATTCCACACAAATTATAGCATTTTGGATCCACAGACATACTTTCAAGAAAGGAGATGAGGGTGAAAGATGTTTTTAAGAATTAGAGGAAATAGAATGTACAGAAAACAGTGTAATTTTGACCATCTTTCATCAGAAGAGGCAGATGTGAATTCTTTTCTTTGGAATAAGCCTTAGATACTTCCATATGGCACTGCAGAAAGGATAATACAAGTAGCTTTGTATATCAGCTTGAGGTGGAAGTTATTAACAGGAAGAAACGTGTGGAATTATTTTTCCATTACAATATTTAGGCAAGTCAACTTAATCATTAATTCAGTTCCAGAAAATGGACAAGCTCTAAACAAATATATATTATTGCCAAAGAAATAGCCAATCACAGATTGAACAGTACTGAATAAGTGAAAAATGGAGATATGAATATCAAAATAGATAGCATAACAACCTTTTGGGTAGTAGCATGGCAAGAGCTGGAATTACTAGATAATGTTTAACAAATGAAAAAGAAGAAACTATACCCCAGCCCCTTTCAGCTTCCACTGTATACAATGACAAAGCTCTTTAAGGAATCAGTAACATATACTTCAAGTAGTACCGCTCATTTTAGAAATTCTTACTTTGATTCAGAATTGTAAGAATTAAGATATTTATGCAGAGCAAAGGAAATACCAGCTGTTATTTTTGAATATTCAGTTCTTAATGGTAAATAATAAATTAAAAAGCAATTTCTTACTAGGTAAGCCAAGTCAGTGTTTAAAATTCTAAATAAACCTAATGAATATCAGCAAGTAGGTCAGCACAAAGGGTACTATTCCATGGAATCAGTAGAATGCTTCATTGTCTTTGAGTGAACATTCAGTAATGTCAGAGGAAGATGCTTTAGAGATGTATCATTAGGGCACTGGCAGCTAAAGATCATTTTCCAGGAAAACTACTCAGAATTCCTCCAACACATCTACATGTGTTAAAAAAAAAAACAAACCAAATCTGAATCACAGAGAAAAGGAAAATGGAACACTAGGGTAAACATTATTCAGAAACATTATTTTAAAGACTGACTCGTTTTCTAAGATTTTAGTCTCATCTGAAATCATCACAGAACAGACACAGCATCCAAGCAAAGAAACAAAAGATAGTACCCTTAAATATTTAATTTTATTATTAGACTTTTAAACTTAGGTAGGGTTTTCTATATAAATCATCTAGGTGCACGATTTTCAGGGAAGTTGCACAAATAATTATAGAACATACATGCATTTTGAATATTTTGCCTCATTTAGGGAGAAAGTGTAGAAGGGACTGAGGTTTCTCCCCTTGAGAGAGGGGACACATTCCACCTCTGTGTATGTCTTCATTTGCAGAGTAGAAAATGTGCAAGTCTATGCAGATCTTGAAATGGCACATGGCAATGACACAACATTCCAATTGTTCCAGGAATACAGGATGGAGGGGGCTCTCTGGCAGAATGCTGGGTTCCTTTACAGGCATTGTAGCTACTACCCACGTTACCAAGAAAGTAATTTGGCACATTCCATGTCTGGGAAGAACCTCCTTAGACTGAACCCTCTGGAGTTACATTCATTGTCATCACATTAAAAGATCTGAAGATACCACAAAAGGATAATAAACACCACAAATCATGACTACTTTTTAAAAAGGGATTTTCTAAACAAGGAGATTAGTCAGAAAGTCTAAGAAAAGAGTAATTTTGACAGAGTTTTGAATGTGCATGATGGACTGGATGCTCTAGGACTGCAGCCTCAAAGGTGCTGAGAATCTCTACCTTCAGCAAGTCCAGAGGTCTCTTATAAGGAAGAGGTTAGGAGTAATAGTTAGATCTAAAAATATTCCTTATAGCAGTACATATTGCAGCACATTTTATATTACAGACAACAGCAACAGAACATCCAGGCAGCTGAGCTCAAATCTTTCACATAATGGATTCCCTCAGAGCTCATAAGCAAAAGGTAATTTTGGTACAAAGCCAGATGTAATAATTTTGGTTTAATCAACAGCAACTTCTGCAGAAAATGTTAATTCTTGTATTGTGTTGCATAGCATAAAGTCATAATATCCCATCAAATATTTACATGAGAGAGCCTAAATATACAACACATTTTTCTCAAAACTGACTTTTCAGCCTTTGCAAGGTGAAGGTAATATAGAAGCTTAGAACAATATATTCGGTTTGTAATTACTTTGAAGAAGTATTTTCGACCTAAAATTCTACAGAACTAAACTGGATTCCTGGTATTTTTTTAATCCATAGTCCATTTCAAAATGATTGCTCCTTGTATTTGCCAAAACAGCCCAAATGGAAAACCTCCAGCATCCCCTGAGAAGCTGATCAGTCACAAAGTACTTCATAACTAGGGCTGATGTACAGGCAAATGTATAGAACAGTAAAAAAAACACTACTGAAAACCCCTTTTAGTTAAGCAACAGGAACCATGGAATAGAAAGGAGTTAAGGAGAGGTTTCTCTGAACCCTGCCCACTGCAGAGCTCACACAGCCAATACTGGCTTGACAGAGAAATCAGTACCATTAGCAGAATAACCAACAGCACTTGAAAAAGCAGGTTAGAGAATTCACACAACCAGAAGGATGGTTGCTGATTGTGTACCTTCCTTCCAAGCTAAACTCAACACTTGCATTGAGTGTTTAAATTCTCTGGGGGAAATGGCTGCAGCATCTTCAGCACTCAAAATGCTCTGCTCAGTAAGCACTCTTGTAACAATTGCTCTGACTAGTTGGGATTATATGCACTGCAGGTTGGACTATACTTTTCTTTTAGCAAAAGTTCAACGTTTTTTTTTAACTTTTGGCAGAAAGCATCTCACTTTGTTAAAAAACTGCCTGAAACATCTTCCTATTTACCTAAATGATTATTAGAAAGAATTTTATGTGATACAACAAAAGTACAGTGGACATATCTTCTCATTATAAAGGCCAAATTACAGAAATTTGCTTGGGAAAATTATGTGGATCCTGGAGTGTTCTTCTAAATGTGGCACCAATAGATGGCATGTGAATTCAAGCCGTTGAAGTCAGCCCCAGATGATGGCAAAGTCCAGCAGTATAAGTGGATCCATTGCCTCCTACCATAATCCCAAGTAATAGGAAGATAGTGCTAGCACCTCACCAATACACAGTGATTATGTCACCAAACAGCAAGAAACTACACCTAGGTCTTCCTGCAAAACTGCAATTCTCATTCTCTTTTCAAAATGCATCAAGAAACTGGAAATAAAGTGCAAAGAAAACTAAGAGACAAACATCTCCAGACTTCTCTAGTTCTCTATAGGATAAATTGATAGTAGCAAAGGAAGGGAGAAAGTTTGTTCACAAGTTACAGAATTGCAAAATACCAGGGATTGGAAGGGACCTCAAAAGATCATCTAGTCCCTGCCAGAGCAGGAACACCTATATCAGGTCACACAGGAAGGCATCCAGGCAGGCTTTGAATGTGTCCAGAGAAGGAGACTCCACAACCTCTGTGGGCAGCCTGTTCCAGTGTTCTGTCACCCTCACTGTGAAAAAGTTTTTTCTTGCATTTATGTGGAACCTCCTGTATTCTAGCTTGCACCTGCTGCCCCTTGTCCTACCATTGCATGTCACTGTGAAGAGCCTGGCTCCATCCTCCTGATAGATTTATATGTAAAGGGAGAGTGTCAAGTATGAATAATTACAGTAGAAAAACCGTGCTTAGCAATTTAAAATTTTGAAGAGGTAGGCCAGTAAGTAACAGACAAGCTCTGAAAGAAACGGAAAATCTTAACAATGAAAGAAAAGATATCTAATGCCCCTTGTATTATCCCTGTGTCCAGGTGTGGAGCCCTAACTTATCCATCGCCATAGAGACTTTGGNCACTGTGAAGAGCCTGGCTCCATCCTCCTGATAGATTTATATGTAAAGGGAGAGTGTCAAGTATGAATAATTACAGTAGAAAAACCGTGCTTAGCAATTTAAAATTTTGAAGAGGTAGGCCAGTAAGTAACAGACAAGCTCTGAAAGAAAAGGAAAATCTTAACAATGAAAGAAAAGAAATCTAATGCCCCTTGTATTATCTCTTTGGAAACTTACCTCAAATGAAAACTGAAGATCTGAATCTTGCCAACAGGCTAAGAAAACTAGATACTGCAGCAGAGGAGGCTGCAGCCATTGCAGTGGCTCTGCATATGTACTCTTAGTTGTATTCTTGTAACCCAGGTGAGCTTATAATCATATAGGTTCTCATAGAGGCATTGAAACAGTTCCAATATAAAGTAGGCAAGATTAAATTTGAACTAGTGTGATAAAATTCTGAGTAAACCAAGCTGTTATAAACAATAATAAGAAATACTTATATAGCATAGATATTAGTTCAAAGGAAAAAAATGCAGGTTTGTTTCACTTCTATTGTCATAATCACATCAAAGAATGCTGCCCAAGAGTTGCAGAGGTAGTCACTCAACTGTGGAAGCAGAGCTTACTCACAAAAAAGAAAATGAGGCAGAGAGGGAAAAAGTATTAAGCTGTCAAAGAAACTAATAGCATTCTGAAGATTCACCCTAAACTTTTCTGAATAGTCTGTACGCTTTTCCATGACAAGGGACCAGACAGTCTCTCAAAACACCTTTCCCCAAAGAGCTGCTCTAAAAATTACTCTGATAACCAAGGGCAAAGGCACAAAGTGTGAAATAGTCCTCCCTAGTTTCTGCATGTTAAGGACAAATAAATCTTCACATACCTCTCCCTTTTTCTCATCAGCTGCAATATGAATTCTGGCAAATAAAATGTAAACAAGTTGAACAAGAAACAAGATGAAACTGTAGATGCTCAGATACTCAATACAGGGTTAGTTTCACACAGCACATCTCTGACCTGTTCCTGTAATACTTCATTACAGCAGCTTCTGCCTATGACAAGAACATGCTGTCCCCATCTTCAAAATGAGAAGTACTTCTTGATTTAACAAGAGTAGTCTACCATAGTCTGAGGACCTGAATTCAGGCAGGCATTGCAGGAGGAAAATATCCATAATATAAAATCTTTCCATTTTGAATTTCACTAGGAGTTTTTTAATGTTCTAGCAGCCTGATGAAGACAGAATGACGAGTGATTTTGGAGAGTCACCAAGAAAAGTACAGCTTAATTTTATGACAGGCAAAAAGGCACTGAATTGTGGCTACTAATGGCTATTTCAAAAGGCAGTAGCAACAGAAACCTGAAATATTCTTCTCCCTGCTTCCCCCCCAAGAATCCCAAAGCCTTATAAATTCAGACAAATTAAGATAGATAAATTTAGAAAAAATGATAGGTTAATTTTTTTTCTAGACAACAAGGAATTAGGATGAAGGATTGATACAATGTCACAGTGAGTTACATATTTTTCATTAGTAATTAAAATACTTCATCACCAAAACTGCAACGTGGCATGTGCAGCTCCTGCCTTAAGTGATACAGATTTGGAGTGAAAACAGCCCTCAAAAGAAAAACTAAACTAGCCCCCTGGCAGCTACGTATTATTTAGTGAAGGAATAGTTGTAATGAAGCACAGAGCACACAAACACCAAGTGAGACCTCGATTTAAGAAAATAAAAGCACATGTACACACATGGGTCTTAAAAAAGCTGCATTCAGGTACACCATTTACAGTTCTATCTCCATTTATTCCAGACAGGAAGAGTTCTTTCTGACTGCTCAAGCCCACACAGATGATCTTTTATTAACCTCTTTCCATCAACAACAAAGAAACAAGAAGCAACCAAAAAGAATAAAAGCAACAATAACACAGCCTCCAAATCCACAAAGGTGATCATCTCTGAAGACTCATACCTATCTCAAGGAAGTGCAGGTAAAAAGGACTTTGAGAGGCACTTGTCTGCTGTTTTTTTGTACCTGAGAGTATAATAAGCTTCTCACGGAGCTTTTCTGTCTTTTTTATACTCTTTAAACATTTCTAAAGAATTTTCAGCAGAGGCTCTGGGAAAGCATTCTGTAAACAGCAGAAGCATGTGGAATGTTGACTTCAGACAATCAGACCAAACACAATACTTTTATTTTTACATTAATATTTCTGATGGCTGCTACTCTGTTCAAGTATTTAGCTGCTAAGCACAGCAGCAATACAGCAAGCTTCAGCAGAAATTTCCTCTTTGTCAGTCAAAGATGAAGGAGAAGAGAAGCAGAATGAGGACCAGAGAAGCAGGTACACTGCCAGAAAGATGTCAGAATAATCAGAATGTAGAAAAATTAAGGTTAAAGTAGGCTTCAGGAGATTGTGCAGCTCAGCTTCCTGCTTAATGCCAGGGCCGCTCTTACCTGCAACAAAAACTGCAAACAGTTCACCCAATATGATTTTATGGGATTTATAAAGCTTTGACATATCCAGTGTATATTCTGTTGAATAATTTTGCCCACCAGTTTTCTCAGTTTTAACATTAGTTATTCCATGACTGATACAGACTTCCAAGTTATAACTACTGTACAGGAAGTATTTGAATACAGATATTTACAATACCTGTACTTGACCACTGACTTGTTTAGAAGAACAAGAAAACAATACTATGGTAACTTTAGAGAAAAGGTAGGAGTAAATACGCCTGGTTACATTACTACAATGTCTATCTTGAAGTTCTTAGAATAGATAGGAAACCATTATTGCAATCATAGGCATGACTAAGACTGTCACTTAAAATTCCTTTATCCTTAAATAGTGGAGAGAAGACAAGGAGAGGAAATAAACATTTGCCTGATATATATATTTATACTTGTCACTTGACATCTAGTTTTGGCTCTGAGATGCAATACCAGCCAAATGGCTCTTTAGTGCAACATTGTGCTGAAGAGCCTGTTTTCATACAGATGTCTGCATTTCCTTTTATCCTTTTATTAGGGACACATTTAGCAGTGGCAAGTATTTATCTCATACTGTAACTACTGCAGTGAAATTATCAGGACATAAAGAAAATTAAGATCTGAGCCTGATACCATCTTCCTACTTTCACAATAAGGATTCTTATATTAGAGGTTTTAATTTCCACTGATTGAACTGCAGTTCATTTCTTTCTACATAAGTAGATAGTAGATCAGATTCAAGGCCTTGTTACTAAACCAGAACTTTAATCAATTTTATCATAAGGGCCACAGAATCTCTGCAAGGTTTTTTTACCCTTCTGTTCAAATGAGAAGAACATTCTGCATCTCTTTTCTCCAAAGTCCATCGTAAAATATTTAGGAAAAAAAATCCTTGCCTTATCTTTAGTGGTATAAAAAAGAACTTTGTTAATTCAGTGAATGCCTATTCAGGCTCTGAAGAATTTGCACTATGTAACCCTAGATCTTTGCAGTGAACAATAAGTCCAATCATTCAAGTTGCCTTATACAAAGTTCCAGGAATTTTTGGCATTAATAACTTCAATACATTTTTTCTAGTTTATGGAAATAATATTTGATTTAAAGATATATCCCACATAAGTCAGTGTTTACAAAATCTAGTTCAAATATAAAGAAGTATTTTCATGTTACTTAATCCCTTTTGTGGTGGCTTCATCACCAGTTCAACTGGTTTCTTGGTCCTAAATCACAGTTATCTACTCTATCTTTAAATAGAGTAGATACAGAGCACTGACAGAAGAAGGACACCCAACAAAAACTTTAATAGATTTTTTTTATATTTTAGAAATTAGGGCATTTGATTAAATAAATATCCAAAGAGCAAGGAATCAAAACATGTTTGGGTGGGAGACTGGGCAGACCATTATAGGGACTGCCCTAAACCTCAAGCAACATGTGCTGACAAAGAAAGAAATAGTATTGGTATTGCATTCTTCATATTAACTGCTTATTTTACTGAACTCCTAATTCTGAAATTTTTACAAGGAACATGAGAAATTACTTTATGCTATCATTTGCTTGTATAATAAAGCAATATTTTGTTTTGATTGTAATTTAGCAGTAACTCCTCCCAGAGCTTTTTTCCCCAGTAGTCTTATTACTGGTTAATACTACAGCCTGACCCAACACCTGTAAAACAATAGCCCATCTTTAAAGTCAGCAAGTGACAGCGATGATGACACAAGAGTTAGAGGGACCATAGCTTCTCTTTCTAACCAAGACATAACAGTCCATGACGTGGGTTTGCAGTGGCAACAAACACTCAAAGAAAAACAGCAAGCAAAGCTCAACACAAGTTGCTATTCTGAAACCAAAGCAGCACTCACTGCAGGAAACTAGTTTCAGATTATGAGAAAGAACTGAAAACTTTCTCTGGCAACTTCTTCATGCTAGTACATAAAGCTTTCTTGATTTGACATCCGTAGAACAATTCCTATCTTTTATACTAGTTGGTCCCCATTAACAATCATTAATTCTAACTTGAATTTGACTTAAACCAACATCCAAATCTCCTCCAGGATGTTAATCTTTTTAGCCTGCAACAGAACATCATATTTTGTTAAAACAAAAAATATTCATGCAAGACTTCTCTCCTAATTTTTAGGTAGGCAAAAAAAATTAAAACCAGCTATCATTTGTTTCTGAAATAAACTAAAGTTTATCACTTTCAGAACATTAGATACCATGCAACAGGTTTTAATCATTCATGTGACTAGCTCTAAATATAGGACACAATAGAATTGTTCACTGAAGTTCCACCCATTTCTGCTTGTACATTTGATTCCAGGAAAATTATACAGTGAAATTATTCTGAAAAAGAATCCTCTGCATAATAAATAGATATGGAAGAGTGTACACACATGGAAAAAGAACAAGTGTTCAGTTTTCAGATTGAAATTATGTTGGCTTCTGCTTGTGCAAGCTGTGTATCTTCAGTGAGGCTGCATTAATGCCTGAAGCATTTCCGCATGAATTCAGTCCTTATATTCCCCCAGACTGTCTGCATTATTTATTTACTTACTCACTTACTTTAAGAAAGGCTTCTCAAAAGATTGCACATTCAAATAAAATTCTAGTCCTCTTCCATCCTTCCTCAAGTTAAAAATATTCAATCACTAGAACGTTGTGTGTAATTCTTAAATGCCTCTTGTTCCAAGTGAGATCATAGTCTGGTAGATATAAGGCCCTTTTACCCAGTAGATGGGACTTCTTACTAAAGTCTTCTGTTTTGTTTTTATTTATTCCTTTTAAATGCTAATGCTAAAGCTTTAAGCGAACTCAGAAAAGGAAGAATGAAAACATTTTATGGGAATCATTTACATTTGTGGCCTGACAGGGAAAGACAAGGATGAAAAGTGTCTCATTGCCAGAGCACATAATACAGCCTTGCTGAAAACAGACTTGAGTTACTGGATTTCCTAAACTTGAGAGCACTAAGCAGAAAAAAAAAGATTATTTTAGCTTATTAAACAAAATAGTCTATTTGGACTCTTAGGGATAAATTCATAGAAGAGACAGCTGAGTTAGCTAAGGATTTCCCATAGCAGAAACTGAGAAAATTCAGTAAGTAACAGGCAGGAGTACCATATTCATTATTCCTTATTAGCCTCATCTTTTAGTAACATCATCACCTTTCTCTATAGGTCTTTGGTCATTACTTGAATGTCTCCTGGGATTGCATTTGGATTCTTCCAAAGTTAAGTTTGTTCAAATTGCACAAAGCTATAGCAAAAGAAGAGAAGCATCACAAAGCAGAGAAACCAGCCTTTTGTTTGTACAGTATCAGGAGTAATTTAGCAAACCAAATGGGAATATAAAAGAAAGAGTATATACAAAAATATATAGGGTAGTCATTAAGACTTCACAATGTCAGTGCAGGCCCTTGCATCTTAACAAGTAACTTCCAATAATTTTGTGCATTCCAATTTTAGAATAAAACTTTTGGACTTTTATTTCTTTTGGAAATTAAAAATACATTCAGTCATGTTAGACAAAGCATTGACAAAATTTCTGCTTATTTGGTCACAGTTAAATGGCTAATCTCTGTTCTTGATATTCAGAGCCATCCAACAAACTTCATTTACTTTTCTCTTTTACACTCCAGCATCAGGCAGGTGTATATCATTGGCTATTTAGCAGCAGACAAATGGAGCTGTAGAGGTAAAATTTCAAAATTTTCTTTCCAATAGCAATGGTCTCTGATCTATTATTGAAAAAAAAAAACCACAAACTTCCATCTCCAAGCAACTGATCACTTAGCAACAAGAAGCACCTGCATAAAAGATGCCACAGAAAGGGATCACCAGAAAACATATTCAGATCTTCTAAAGGAGCACATCACTGCCAAAGATAGCACTCTTCACTTGGAAAAATCAAGAAGTAACAAGACAACACAGGTAAAGTCTTCATTAATTTTCTAACCATTTTCTCAAAACTCTGAGAGCAGATTACATAAAATCTTTTTGTTTGTGAGTGAGAAGTGTAACTTCTGCTTTGATCTGAGTTACCATAATTAACTTTGTGCAAGTTGTATGTTGTCACTACCTGAAGAGATTTCATATTTTAATTAGGAAGTCTGCAGTTCTTAAACCAAATCTTTAGTATTAAACTAACAGTAACATGTTATACAATTTGAAGTGTTCCACAAAGTTTCCTTTAAAAAAATCTAACCCAACCTTTTTGAACAGTAGCCATCCTTCATTCAACCTTCAAACTGTTTCTTTCACATCAAGAAATACTACAACTTTTTAGGTTTTATAGATACTACAATAGGGCTCTAGTGAATAAAGTGTTTCTGTGGCCTGTGATTTCATTCTGTGTTCCCCAAGGTGAATTTTGTTCCATTCACTGCATTTCGTCCAAAGATTTGTATCAAGCACAAGTTCAGGTAAAATACACAGGAATGTATGGACTGCCAACTGTTAATGTAAAACAATGTAGAATTATTTGGAAAGTGAGTGAATTTGGACAAACCAACATTTCCAAGCATCAATTCTCACATCAGGGAAAAAGTGTATCAAGAGTGAGGTCAAGAAAAGGGCATCTGGTAAAATGAACCAGGAACTTGCTCAGTTTATTCTGGGTCAGTTAATTTATTAGTGTAAATTATTCTATCCTAGGCTTGATCTCTCATAATTGGTACTTGCTGTGGAAAAGTACTATCTTTCTATAACACTACTACATCTTAGCTAATAAGTAGTATAATAGTAATAAAGAACATATGTAATAATATTGTATAATATTGTAATAATATTAGTAAAGCAGGCTTAAGAATAGTCATGCATTTTAGTTTTGTTTTTTGAAATACCCAAATAAATTCACTTCATTAATAATTTACTTCCTTTTAAAGCATCCTTGGTATTTTTATAACCATTAAAAAAGCCCAAAAATTATTTCTTAAAGGATGGTCCCTTCTCTGGAAACTAGCTTTTTACTTAAGTTGATCAAAGTATTTAGTAACAATAAAAATACTACAGTAGATGTAATTGTGACAGAGAGAACTGCCTTCAATCTGCCAAATAAGAAATGGAACCATCCACTTGGAAGTGACGGGAATCCAGTAGAAGCTACGCACAGAAACCCCTCCCTAGATACTCTGCTTTGCCACAGTCATAACAATGGAGCCTGATAGAAAGTGTCTTTGAGATTTCAGTTGTCTATCCACAACTGCTTGTCTGATTAGTTGGGGTTGTTCAGCCTGGAGAAGGGAAAGCTCAGGGGGGACATTATAGTAACTTATCAGTACCTGAGGGGGTCCTACAGAAAGGCAGGGGAAGGACTTTTTAATATTATATCTGATGGGAGGACTAGAAACAATGGATGTAAATTGGAAGGGGGGAGATTTAGACTTGACATAAGAAAGAAATTCTTTACAGTGAGGGTGGTGAAATACTGGAAGAGGATGCCCAGAGAGGTTGTGGATGCCCCCTCTCTGGAGGTGTTCAAGACCAGGCTGGACAAGGCACTGAGCAGCCTGATCTAGTGGGAGGTGTCCCTGCCTATGGCAGGGGGTTTGGAACTAGATGATCTTTAAGGTCTCTTCCAACCCAAACTATTCTATGATTCTATGATTAGCTTGCAGTTAATTAGAGCTTATGGTGTTTGAAGGAAGCTTTGAGCAGACAGGGAGTAGAAACCAATATTGCAGAAGTTTGCACAACTGCATAGCTCATTTTGATGGCTTATCAGCCCTGACATACCTATTCTGCTTCAGGAGATCTATATTTCAAATGAAATCATTTTACTATCTAACGTGAGTAGTACTTTTCACAGACATTTTCTTGGTTCCTAAGCAACAATTGGACCTGCCCTGAAAGGTACTGAAACTGGAAAGTTATTTTTCTAAATCATACTTAGACTGCAACTAAAACCTCAGAAAAGGACATAGTCTAAATTCCGATTTCAGATCACTATTTTTCTGAAAGGAAAATCACCATATAATTACAGATTGTTCAGAAAGCAGAAACTCTTATTGTATAGTAATTTGTGATGCACATGGTGTACCTTTCCTCACACACCCATGTTGTATAAATAGCTACAGGAAAATAGTACAGTTACTGGCCAGAAATGAGAGAGACCGTTACCAAATTTTAAGTTCAGCAGAGCACATAATCATTCCAAGTCTCGCTCACCACAAGCAATCATGTGTTTGCAATTGAGTAGTTAATTTGCAGGGTTAACATTCTAGTGTAAAGTGATTTTTCAGGATGTGAATATTCACCCTCTGAAAATCAATCTCAAGTATTATCTAAAGCAATTAGCAATTTCCAGAAGAAAACTTTTGAATTAAGTCCTTCAGAATATCAAAGCTGTCACTGGCTTTTCCCAAAGACAGATCCAAATCAACCTGATAGTACATTATAAGTACTTGATTTTGGAACCTTGCTAAGTTCCATGATCAATAGCAACATCAAAACCTCATTTAACCATTTCAGCAATAGTTTATAATCTTGATCAGTTCTGTGTTGGCAACATCAGATCTTTGACAGTTGGCATCACTGAAAGGATCTAGTAACTTTTTTAGAATGTTTATAGGCAGGACTTACAGTTCCACTATATCACAAAAATAATTTACAAAATTACAAGAGCAGCATATAGGATACCTGTTTGACTCTCAACTTGCAGAAGTTACAGCTCCAGTCTCATTACATGGTACCTCCAAGATACCTAATTATCTGTGTAAATGACTCCCTGTTTGAAATGTGATAATTTCTCATTTAACCTAAAAGATCTCAGTAGCTGACCTGGAATGAAAAATTTTCAGTGAAAAGATAAAGACTTATTTTCGTTATATTTAAAATTACTTCCATTTAAAACTTAATTTTTCCAAACCATATCATTTAACCTGGGTCACTTTGTTCAGATTCTGCTGATATTGGTCTCTAACATTCAGGAATTTATAACAAGTAGCAGATCTTTTTTCCCCTTTGTCTCTCCTGACACATGAAACACAACAGAGGAAACAATCCCAACATATAAGAGTGGCTTTTCAAGAGTTTTCAGGAAGTGTTATGATTTCCTTCTACAAATTAACTGAAATTTTAATCTCCTGCTCTCTAATATGATGCATAATTACATAATATAATACAAAGGAGTCAGCAGTTACTCTTTAGATAGATGAACTTTTTACCGTGGACCCTGTCATTATTCATCATATCACCTTTTCTAAAAAAACATTTAAACCTAAATTTTTTTCTCACTGCTTTATAGTCAGGACTTAAAGATCAACAATCTAAGGAGCCCTCTGCTGGCAAATGCTTTCCTGGCTGTTATCCACAATTACTGTAAGTTTAGGCAGCCTCTTCACATCTCTCTCTCTCTTGACAAAAAAACCTTCTCCTTATTACAAAAGTCTCTTTTCTCCCACTATTTGATTTTTTAACGCTTTTTTGTTTCATTCTTGTCCTCCTTCCACCATATATTTGACAATTGGAACCAACAAATCCCTCTGATCAGACACATAACCAACTGCAAGGAAAATAGATTTAAGGACAAAATAAGGAAGGACATTAAAGGCTTCTTTTATGCACAATGGACATTTCACTTTACTCCATTTCTAAACTTCTTTCATTCTATTCAGTGACTGCTATCAAAATTTACTTGGCTGAGGTTTTTTTGCAATTGATTTACCTCGTGGACAATTCTTTGAAATACAGTATATCCAAGCAGGTTGAGAAGTTCAGCTCAAAAATATTTTAGGGTGAATTTCCCAATATTCAGTAGGCTTTTGCAATTAAGAAAGCATAAGAGATGCCATCCCTGGAAGTCTGCTTGGATCTCACTCATTGAAATAAAGAGGAGAACTTAGTACAAGAGATACCAATTGTTTGTTTCAAAGAGATTAATGAGCCAATTTGACTAAAAATAAGACTGCTTCAGATCAGATGGAGAGCATAAATATTTAAATGTAATGCATTGGCTTTAATACCTTTTAGCTAGATAAGAGACCTAAATAGGATATAAAAATTATAAAACTAATAGCAAGGTGCACACTGATGTATTAGAGATCACATCACAGCAAAAAAGGTGCTACTATTTTGCTAAAAAATCCTGTAAAATTATGTAAAACCTAACTGGTACAGGCTGTATCTTTTGAAAAGCTAGAAACATACCTCTGTTTCACTGTCAATACAAAGAAAAGCTTTAGGTGTGAATTACTAGAAACTGAGCAAGATCAAAACTCACAGCTGGTTTTCTATCAATAAAATAAGGAGACTGATGCCTGCAAATCGCACTGTGCAAACATATCAGCACATTAATCAGCAACGCTTAACCTATAGTTTCAATGTTCATAGACATATGTTTGCATATATAGGCATGTTTATTTCATACCACCCAAACACATAACCACCTACATACACTAATTCACAGGGAATATGAGGCAGAGGATCTACTGTAGAGACACACCAGAATGTTCTGCATAGGAAAAAAGCAACAAAAAAAAATGAACATCAGAGCCTATCTGTGGCAATGGAGTACAAAGATTACATTCATCCAGATCCAGAGAGAAAGAAATAAAGATGTGAAACTACATGCCCTTATGTGTAGTGATTTTCCTCCTGTAACGTTGTAAAAGTTCATATAGTGGAAAGGGCTACATCTCACAAAAGCATTTACATACACATGTAGGCATGCTTTTATTATAGTAACAGATAGTCCTCAAGGAAGTTTAAAGCCAGCATTTTTATTGTACTAAAAAAATATCATTAGTGTGCAACAGTACTGAAGAAAAAATAATCAATACCATTACAAGATTAAAAAATGCCTGTGGTTACAAAAACATTTTCCTTAACAAGCACAGCAGTACAACACTTAAAGGTACCCAAGATGGCCTGACAGCTATTGAAAGAGCATGCAGGTTTCTAATTGATCCCTGGCATGTTTTTTCATAGTCATTTTGGACGAAGGCAATACCAGAAGCCTCACACATCCAAAATACTGGAGCACTGATTGCATCTGCAAGGGTTCTGAGCCACTGCTTGATCTCTTCTCGAGGTTTTTTTCTTGCACTATATACATTCCCTACTCAAACCATAAATTCTAATAATCTTTCTATCTGTAAAGTATCTATCACATACTTGGCTTAGTTTAATACAACTATAGCCCTGAAAATTTCTACTGCATAAACTGTACTTTCTTCTGAAATGTGAGATCAAAGAACAAGAAAGCACTTGCTGAAAGTAAACAGAAACAAAAACCTTCCTATTAAGTAAATACCTTCTTCAACTTTGAAAAGCTGTCACTGGAAAGAATAACATCAATCTGTCTTTAATTACTGTCTGAGTAGAACTAAACTGGTACTTTAAATTACTGTGCAGGTGCAGGCAGTACGTTACACTGGCTTTGTGAGTTCTCCTTCATAGAGTAACATCTTCCCTCTCAGGTACAACTACCTCATATTTTATAACCTGAAATCAGAAACAGGCAATAGAAGTTCAAGAGAGTCCTTCCACTCCCTCTACTCATAACAGACCTATCTGATTGCTTAGGGTTTTCCTATGCCAAGTATGCCCTATGAGGACAGGCTGAAGGAGT
>VZTY01027442.1:22213-61785 GCA_013400935.1 Turnix velox | reverse complement strand
TGGAACCAGATGATCTTTAAAGTCCCTTCCAACCCAAACTAATCTATGATTCTATGATTCTAAGTACTATTTATTGTCTGAGGAGAAATATGGTAACAGTCAATACATGAGTCTGTTTTTTATCACATGTACTATATACTTTTCAAAGTATTTAGCAGAAGAATCATAAAGAAATGTAATGCATGTAGTATACTCAAAAGGTGATAATTAAAAAAAGTCCATAATACATTGCTTCAAACAAAAGCCTGTAGTACATCCTATCTGGATCATTAAAAATTATCAGAATTATCCTGGAAATTCAAGGACTCTGGAACTACAGGCATGCAGGAAGGAAGAGAGCTAAGTAAAAGAGATAAAAGCTTATGAGTGAACTCAGTCAGTGCTTCTCCATGTGCTGAAAGCTTAATTTCTTGTGTTTTGGTTAGAAATCTGCAAGGAGTAAACCTCAGTACTGGTCAGCCAAGTCACTATCAGAGATAAGAGATTTGTCAGCCAAAGCATCCAAAACTATGCTTCAATATCAAGGTCAGAAAAACTTTGTTGTTTCCAAACACAAAGAGTGTCTGCTGCATGTCTGTTTTGACCTGTGATGTAACTTGTACTGGCAAACAGGCCAGGCAGTCACTCTCATTATAAAATAAAGCTACCTCAAGAGCTAATTTGCTCATTTACAGGGCCTACAAAGGGGCTGAGAGGTACTGACCAACGCTGCATACACCATTGAAAAACTCTGCCTCTTTCCCCTTCCTCTCTCTCTAAAGCAAAGCAGAATCTTGGACAAGATGCTACTGGAAACTCTGAACCCAGCACATTTCAACATCACCAGCCTCGTACCAGAGGCGATGCCAGTGGCCACAGTGCCCATCCTGGTTCTCATGTGCTTTCTCTTTCTAATATGGAATCATGAAGAAACTTCATCAGTACCAGGTAAATTAACTTCAGCTATAGTATGACCTGAAAGTCCTTGTTTCTCAAATTTAAGTGGGAAAGTAATGCTGAATAATGGCTGTATACTAACAAAATGTACCCAGTCAGTTTAAATAAACAGCTTTTTAAATGAAATTATAAAAGAAATCAGGCTCTATTTAACCTCATAATAAATCCAGCTTGGCTATATTAATGCAGAAAATATCATACCTTATTTTGTATATGCTACAAAGGTATAGTACAATTTTATGAAGACTCCAGATATTCATCTTTTCATTGTATTATTGTATTTCTGTCTTGTAAGGTTTTTAAGTTTAAAGCTCCCTAAATTATTGTTACTAAAACCAAGATATTATTTAATTATTCTGATTTTAGTAGATTATCAACTTTTCTCTCCATGTTTGGCACTGAAGACCCACCAAAACATAACACCCAGTGGTTTCTCTTTCAGAGAGCCCCTCCTGTAATCATGGTAGATGTTCCTGATTTAGCCTTTTTTCATTAGCTGCAATGCAAACACTCCTCACAAAGGTGTGGGACAGTAGCACCTGAATTGAATTCTAAGAAAAGATCAGAGATAGACATCCTTGTCAGTGAATGTTGCTGAGACTAAATTTTCTTATCCGCTCTTTCTTAGGGCCAGGGTACTGTATGGGAATTGGTCCTCTCATTTCACATGGGAGATTTCTCTGGATGGGACTAGGTAATGCCTGCAACTACTACAATAAGACATACGGAGAATTTGTGAGAGTTTGGATCAGCGGTGAAGAAACATATATAATTAGCAAGTAAATCCTTATTTTTTCATCCTTAATACTAAGAGGTTTTTTATATCTTTATCTTTTTTTTTTCCTAAAGTAAAATTGAAGTTGTTGTTTTCAAAAATCCTCCTAACATAAACCTTTTGTGTGTGAACAGCAGAAAGTCTCTTAACTTTTTGTTTCTTTAATAACTCCACTACTGAAGAATATGTGAATTCTCTCTTTTTCTTTGTGCAAAGAAAAAAATTAAGCATTCTGGCTCAATCCTACAATGTTTACTGTCTCTTTTACTATTCCATTTCATGTAAGGACTACATATTAGACTGACTGCAATGTAGAATTAAGCCATATTTGAATTTCCCATATTCTCAAGTTTCTTCTTAAAAGTGGAATAATGCTTGAAAATCATGGCCCCAGTTCAGTCAGCTAATTAAACAAATGCAGTGTTACAAGATTAGGAGTCATTGCATACAAGTTACTGGGATTGCTCATAGACTTGAATTATACACACATACACATAATGCTAAAATGCAATCTAACATTTTATTAACTCCAGGGGATATTTGCTTTCCCTGTACATCTTCTGCATGCTTCAATTACACCATGATAAGAAAAAGTAGCAAAAAGTTTATCATGTGTGATTGATTAAAAAATCACCTTTTTTATTAGCAATAACAACCAATCCATACTTAGCTTTCATTAGGTAGAAGCTTTAGAAAGGTGATGCAGTATAGAGAACTACCTCAGGATTAGCCACATGAAGAAAATCAGCTTCATCTCTGAAAGAGGAAATCATGACAGAAAAGCTATTTCTATCCTACGTAGATGTTATAAATATCAACTAATGTGCTATAGCACTTCAATGATGTAAAAAGTTATCAACTTCTATTGCTGTCTTTCACCTCCTGCACTGTCAAGTCATCAGAAACAAATCAGGAGTGCTGACAAACAATACCACAGCTGCAGCAGACCTCTGAGCCAATAAAGTATTTCAGACATTTATTGCTTAAGAGCTTTGACTGTATGTATTATTTAACTTTTTTTTAACAAAATGACAACATAAAGTTTTCAGCAGATTCTAAATTAACTGCAAAACACAATCTGAATCCTGTAAAAGTATACTATTTCCACTAATATAATCTGAATTTTTACCATCAGATATAGTTGTACTAAGATGCTCACACATACAGAGAAGAACTGGCAGCCTTGGTTACAACAGATACTGTCTTTTAGAGGGCTTCATGAAGATTTCATAAGAAAAATCTGCTTGTAAGAGCTCATGTGTCAAAATTTTGCCTTAAAACATTCCTGTGTGGCTACAATGTAGATGTGTACAATGAAAGGAAGCAAAATGAGCCTCCTGGAGCTTTACATTCCTCGAGAAACTTGTCAGATTTCAATATTTTCTTTTTACATTAGTGAAAATGCAGATGGTATTTCTTGACATTCAAAAAAAATGTAAGGAAATTACAGCTAAAGTAGGGAAGGGTAGGAAAGAGACTATGCAGAGTTTCTTGTAAGCTTTGACCCACAGACACACATGCACACGCACCCCAAACATACGTTTTTACTCCATGTTTTTGTTTTTGCAGTACAAAGCATTTCAAAGTTCATTTTACGTCAGGTCACACAAAGCTAAGGGGAAAATTCACCATTGAAGTCAAAAGCAAAATTCACATTTACTTTGTCAAATCAAAAATGAAGTTAACCCATGGTAGAAAGGTTATGCTACATGGTACAGAAAGTAATGTACTGTTGCAATGCAATCTCTGTTCTGAGTTTCTTTTCATTTAATTGTATTTGATGAGGTTTTTATCATGCCAGCATTTCTAAAATGCTAGCTCCATCTATAGGAAATTGCATGTTAAAGCAATAATGCTGGTCACAAACTGGCTGCTGGCACTTGTAAATAAATCAAAAAAGCTATAAAAATAAATTATACATATCAAGCATTTCCTTAGGAGTTTTTAATCCCTAACATACCATCATACATATGATGCTGTATATTTTAAAAATGTGTGTAGACTTAAGCTGAGGAATGGCCAAGAAGCTGCAAATTAATGCATATTATAATGAAGTTATCAAATTTCAAATTCTGAAATATCTGGTCATTGCCCAAGTGCATCTGCACATTTCTACATATACACATTATTCAGATTAAAATAATTTGGTAATAATTTGCATTTTAACTGAAGAACAGTTGTAAATCTAAACAGAACACATCATTGCTCTAATATACATTCCAAATGCATTTATCATTAAGTTTTTAACTACATATAAAGGAAACAATATTTATTGTTGAGCACTGTACTTCCTGCAAAAGTGAGACTGCAAATCAGCACTACAGAGCAACTTCAAAATGCCAAAATAAAAATTCCGTGTATGGTATATGAAGCAGTGTTTTAGTTTTGGGCTTTGTTTTCTCCCTCTTTCTTTCCCAGATCCTCAAGTGTGTTCCATGTCATGAAACACTGGCATTATGTTTCTCGATTTGGTAGCAAGCTTGGATTACAGCGCATTGGCATGTATGAAAATGGGATCATATTTAATAACAACCCTGCACATTGGAAAGAAATTCGACCTTTTTTCACCAAAGGTAAAACTGTGTTCCTTAATATCCTTTAGCACTGCAGCACAATGTCCTTATTTTCTGAAATGCTGTTTNCTAGTTTAACGGCCACTTCCATAAATGTAGTTCACTTCCATAAATGTAGCTCCTATACCAGCTTTCATTGAGTTCAAAGACTTTTCTGTCTAATTCTAATTGGGAAAACAAACAGAGCTTTACTTCCAAAATCTGCACAACATAACTACTTATTAACTCTTTTAATATGCTAGGAATCAAAGAAAGTTTGAAGAACTTGATATGATTAGGTTGAAATCAAACAGAAAATTATGTAAATAAACTCCAGTGTTACTATGAGTCTGCAGATTTTTTATTCACCTTTTTTCCACAAATTGAAAATTTTCAACATTTGCATAATACATTAGCTATTTCTGATGATGCAATCACAGCCTCCCTAGCAAACTAACACAATAGTTCTGCAAGCTCTGCAGCTCAGAAGAGATTCTCACCAGCTGAGACTGTGGTGGTTTATGACAGCGATTCCAGAGAATGATAATTAAAGCAAGATCCAAGAAAAAATTAATTACCTGTTGGTTTCAATACTCTATACTGTTTTGTTGATATTTCTGTGTTCCTATATGATACTAGGAAAGCCCTTGGAAAGCAGCAGCAACATTGGTTGAAGATGACAGGAAAAAGAATGTTTATCCATTTATTCCTACAACTATCAGGTCTATTTACAAAACAGATCTCCTCTCTTTTCTCAGTTATTAATATACCATCTCTCAATGGATGTCTGATAAAATAATGTCCTTTCAATTACAGGAATTCTTTTCTAGAAAAGGAATTCAAATAGAGTACTTGGGAAGATTTTCAAAGTCATTCAAAAATCTATTCCAGCTGTAGACTATCCAGATCCCACCCAACTGCATAGCAGCAGATTTAACCACTGCTTTTAGTTGCTTTTGAGTTCTTAAAAAGCAATACATCCATCATGACACTATCTCTATTGTTCTTTTGCAGATGGGCTAAGGTAAGCTAATACAGAGCACACTGACAGGCCAAGCTTCAGTGTGCCCAGAATGATGTTAAAGGTTGCCATAGGTTACTACAGAGCTACCACGCTGCTTAAGAGCACCCAAGAGTCACAGCTTCAGAAATACCCCACAAGTCTCCAGTTTGTCTTCCCTGATTGAGCCATTGCAAGGAAATAAGACATGGAGATGACATGGACACCTGGCCATATTGTAGAAACCTAGCAGAAAATGTGTGCCTGAGATGCAAGAGAAGTTTGGAAGTTCATTGCCTTTGAGTTGAAAATGCTTACATTTTTCTTTCAAAAGATTAAAAAAAATGCATAAGTTTCAGAATTATTTTATATCACTCTCCTAATAAGGCTTTACATTTCATTGACATCATTATCACCAAGAGATAAGTTGTAACTAAGTATGTATGTATGTAAGTAAGTATGAAATTTAACTAATATTTTGATCATTTTGCACTTATATTTCAGCTCTGTCTGGGCCAGGTCTTGTGCGTATGATCGCAATTTGTGTTGAATCAACAATTAACCACCTGGACAAACTAGAGGAGGTAACCACTGAAGTAGGAAACATCAACGTGTTGAACCTCATGAGACGGATCATGCTTGACACATCTAACAAGCTTTTTCTTGGAATCCCTTTAGATGGTACTAACAACTTTATTTTTATACCTCATGATGGATCTAAAGGGTCCAAGGAAAACTCATTGACATTACTCAGTAGTTGGCTTCAGAAAACAATCTCTTACATCATCACATAGCTAATTGAAATTGAGTTATGGGTTATTTTAGTTCTAAAATAATTATTTTAGTTCTAAAAGAATTGTATGTCAAAAGCATACATTTATCTAGCCACATTCACCTTAGTAAATAGCACAATTTAAAGAGATTGTTATGCACTGAGTTGGTACAATCCAAATAGTATTTGTATGTGAGAACTGGAAATCTGCCAAACTAAATGGGTGCCTTGAGGAGTTCACCTGAAAATTTAAGCCTTCCCTAATTTCTTCATCCTCCAAACTATAAGGCAGAAAGAACATAATAATGATACAAAAATTGTCCCATTTAAATATGCTGCAAGAGTTGTGTTTCTGCTCTCCTATTTGGCACAGGTTGACACATCAGTGTCTCCTTTTTGCTCACTACCAAGTGTTTTCAGAGATCTATGGCTTTTCTATGGTCTGCTACAAATGTCTCCTAATGCTATTATTAAAAGCAATAGTTTATCAAATTCCCTTTAGCTTAGAGTAAGAGACAGGGCCTTATTATTTTTTTTTCTGAAGCATTGCTGTTATTTGACTGCTGAGATTTATATTTTATGCTGTCTTTTGTTAACATTGTTTTCAGAAAGTGCCATTGTACTCAAGATTCAGAATTACTTTGATGCTTGGCAAGCACTTTTATTAAAGCCTGACATCTTCTTTAAGATTTCTTGGCTGTGCAAGAAGTATGAAGAGGCAGTGTAAGTACTGTGTCAAAAATCATTTGCATAATATTCTAAGGAGATGTTCCTTGATATTTTCCTCTGCCTTTTAGTGCAGTGGCGGCCTGAAGTTTTCTATCTGCAGGCCCAAGATAGCAACAGAACAAAATTTGCCACTGAGTGGATGATATTAGGGGATTATTAAAAGCCCATGTCTACATAACCCTAGTTTATTTAGCAAAATGTTAGTTACTGCCAGTTCAAACATTAAACCAAGTTGAAATAAGTACTTCAAACAGATAAGGAAAAGACATCAGAGTGAAGTTACATTTGCTATCCAATGGATGACAGTAAAGTAGTAGACTACACTTCATCAAAACAAGAGAACTAGTCTAACTCATGGCACTGTCCCAGAAGAGGTAACCCCAGAGCACAATTCTATTCATAGGTGCCTTCAAGATTCACTTTTGAGTCAACAGCTCATTTTTTATTCAAAACTTGGTGCTCAGTATGATTACTGATTTCAAGGTTTCTTTCCTAAATAAGGAACAAATATGTTATGCCATCTCCCTTTCTGCTAAAATACAAATTGCTTTTTTTTTTATGATATCATTTGCTGTCTTCTAAGAAAAAAAAGGAATGGCTATTGAAAGAACTGGAAATGGTTTGTTCATTTTGGATTTGTAGCTTCACTCACTAAATGGAATCCTACTTATCAAGCACGTATAATAAATTGTTTTGATAGTGCTAGATAACTCTTAGGAACTAGATACAAGATTTACCTTACCTAACATTTACTTGCCAGTTTTCTTATGGCACTGATCAGTATGTTATCCTGTGATTCTAATCGATAACTGTGGTGGCCTAGTTATTACTGGAAAACCTCTGCAGGCAAATATATATTGATGTTTCAAAGGCAATCTCATTAAAATGGACTTATTCATAAATTTCTGCTGCTGCAAAAAAAAAAAAAACATGATGGAAGTAAAGCAATGCAAAGAACCAATGCAGGCTGTGATTGCTTCTGATAAAGATGGCAGAGGACCATTTGCTATTTCTAATACACAAAAAATTATGTAAACAATAAACCAGATCTTAAATGCATTTACCCCTACAAACCCAATCAGTTCTCTATCCCAACAATAACAAACAGAAATGGAAATCCTGAGAAATTAATTCAAAGAATTTTAGAAGTACTTTTCAAAAACAGTGGCCATCAAATCTGTAGATAATTGAAATTCAAAAATAAATTGATAAAAACTGTTGGACTTCAGGGTTTTATCATCACTGAAATACAAATTGTTGACATGGTGTTACTAACTACTATGATATAAAAAATTTACATCAACTGAGCCTTCAAGATAGTAAAGTTTTTCTAACTTTATATACCTAATTCTAAGATTTTTCCCTCACATACTCAAAGTTAAGTTTATTCACCGATAAAATACAATATAAAATAGAAGGAAAAAAGTTATTTGGAAGAATTAATAAATCTTTTTAAATTCTACTCATTAATAGGATATGCAGACATTGTCATAATTTTCAGTCTGTCTATAGGAGAATGGGATTTTGGTTCAAACAAGCAATTTGCTAAGAAACACACCTTTCCTTAGTATTTCCTTAGTATGCTTTTATTGGTATAATCTCCATGTTCCTAATCATATGCTTGTATATACTAGAAGTCTGTAGATATTTACCAATATGTTGAATTTCAGCAAGGACCTGAAAGGAGCAATGGAAGCCTTAATAGAACAGAAACGACAAAAGCTTTCCACTGTTGACAAGTTGGATGAACACATGGATTTTGCATCCCAGCTGATTTTTGCACAGGTATTTGTGATGTACTCAAAACGTGGTTAACTCTGACTTTTCCAACATTCTCCTCTCACTAACAGCACTGGGTTTGCAACCTATATTTCATGTATCTATTTGAAAGTTATGTCATCATAAAGGAACACAAATTAGTTGGTTGCAAGGAGTCCCTGACAATAATTCAAATATTGAACAGTTGCTTTTTTAGGAACAGACAGTTCTCCGTTTTTTTTAACGGCTTAAACAACATCTTTAAGACAAAAGCATCTATCCCTGAATGTCCTTCAGTCACTGGTATAACCTTATTTTACCTTGATGTATTGCTTTTGCTTGCAAAGTCTTCAACAGCTACGAAAATAGTACCTTTTCTAATCTATGTCACCTCACAGACCCTGAGAAAATTTAATAAATCAATATAAATCCAAGCCAAGAAAATACTCCTGCTTTTTTGTAAGATAATATCCATCAAAATACGAGTTTACTACTTTTCTCTGAAAGACAACAAATGAATACTATTTAACATAGGAGATATATTCTGAATTTTGATTAAAGCAGATATAATAGGCCCTTCCCATTCTACTGCTACAGGACCTTTGTTGACATTTCCCCAAAAATTTCCATTTTTTTCAGAACAGAGGGGATCTGACTGCCGAGAATGTGAACCAGTGTGTGCTGGAGATGATGATTGCTGCTCCTGATACTCTGTCTGTGACACTCTTCTTCATGCTAATACTGATCGCAGAGCACCCCACAGTGGAAGAGGAGATGATGAGAGAAATTGAAACTGTGATGGGTAAGCAGGAGCTGCCAAGTCAGTGATACAGGAACAGAATTTTGCTTCAGCCTTTGATTCTTCAAAGGCTGAAAATTCTAGCAGAATCATTTGCTGTAAAGATATGAAATGTCATTGTTTTTAAAACATTTTATTTAAGATCAAATGAAAGAAAATGAGCAATTTAAAATGAACTCAAATAGGAATCACCAGAATTGACTATATACTTGGAATAATACCCTGCGCATTCTCTCCTCAGCAACAGAAGTGCTAATCAGCACCCATCTCATAAGGTCCATTGACTTTATTTTTCCATTTATCTTGAAATAGGAAAAGGGGAGACTAATTTCAAACACTTCTAATCACCAATATTTCTCTGTATATATATAGAAACTTTTTCTATGACTGCAGAATGGAAATAGAGAAAATTAAAATTATATCCTGCTCTCTTCCATTTTGATTTCAAACTGGTCTCTTCTTTAAGTACTAATTACTCAAAACACAACCACAATATTTCCAATTTATATTCTTCTCTTCCTTCATACTTCATCCAAAGCCTGATACTGAACTAAAAGAGAAGCTAATTATAATTACTTTTTCAACACTTACTTCTGATCGGTTGAACACTAGAAAGTATGTAAGAAGTCCTTTACTGTTATTCTAATAGAGTCTTAATTAACCTTATGCTACTGTCCTCAGAAAGAGTTTAGTACTCATATACTCATCTTGCATATTTCTTTCTCATGGCCTTGATTTCTGAGGTAGTAGATTGTCATTGCCTTTTCCTTAAGGAAGTAACCAACTGAGGTTCCAAAGCCATCACTGCAGTGGTAGTTCCTGTAGTTCCTTAACAGCTCAG
Source organism: Turnix velox (assembly GCA_013400935.1). Classification (NCBI taxonomy): domain Eukaryota; kingdom Metazoa; phylum Chordata; class Aves; order Charadriiformes; family Turnicidae; genus Turnix; species Turnix velox. Next base: position 51,623 of record VZTY01027442.1, on the reverse strand, counting down.
GACTTGAAAGTTAAAGAAAGGTTCTCACTGGCAGTACTGACACTACTGTTGCTGGAATCAAGCTGGTAGGAAGTTACTCCTGGTAACCAAAATTGTCAGGGCATGGCAGCACCTAGCTGTACATCCACCCAAAGCTAATCACATGCTGAAAACTTAAGGTCACTGCAAAGTTATCTCCCATCTGCAGACTGTTCCCAGGTTCTGTTTGCTGTCAGCTCTCCAAAGATATATTTGCTGTTTCTTGTTTCCCTCAAAGTCAAGGACATCCTGACATTTTATCATTGACAAGAAAGCAGAACAAGGACTCATAGTGTATTAAGAAGATAAGGTGAAAATAGAATAAATTAATAAACTAGAATTGGCAAAAAAACACCAGTTTTCCCAAACATGTATGATTACATAAAACTCCTCAGAAGCTTTTGGATTCTTTGTACCATTTCAGGAACTCAGAATCTTCCAAAAATGTTTTTGTATTTGTACACAGTTAATGCATAACCAACCACTTCACCATCCATCTTATTCCTCAAGGTGACAGAGACATACAGAGTGAAGATATGCCGAACTTAAAAGTTGTGGAGAATTTCATCTATGAGAGCATGAGATACCAGCCTGTTGTGGACTTGATCATGCGTAAAGCTTTACAAGATGATGTAATTGATGGCTACCCTGTGAAAAAGGGAACAAATATTATCCTCAATATTGGACGGATGCATAAGCTTGAATTCTTCCCGAAACCAAATGAGTTTTCTCTTGAAAACTTTGAGAAAAATGTAAGTTTTCTATCTTATTTCTTGCATTTTTATTGAAAATGTGTCATACCTTATTTTTAATGTATACTTAAACATATGAAGTAAGAAAGCTTTACTCCTCTTTACAGCTTATGATTAAATCCCCAAGTTCACAGGATTGAAATACAGAGGCAGAATTCAACTGCTTGACTTGATCTTCCCTGATATCATAGCATTTCAAGTGGTATACCTTCTATAGGAGTCTGTATTTTGACCTAACTTAGCTGAGAGACCTGTTCAGTAGAGCAGGAAAAAGTAAAAGTTCCTAAGAGATTTCCCCGAGATTTTTGAGAATAGATTTACAATCAACTTCCATCATAATTCTGTCTACTTCTGTGAAGAAAAAATTATCTTAAAGTTTATTCCCCATGTTATTCTGTGCAGGTTCCTTCACGCTACTTCCAACCATTTGGATTTGGCCCTCGTGGATGTGTAGGAAAGTTTATTGCCATGGTAATGATGAAAGCAATTCTGGTGACTCTTCTGAGACGGTGCAGAGTACAGACAATGAAAGGAAGAGGCCTTAACAACATCCAGAAGAACAATGACTTATCTATGCATCCAATAGAAAGGCAACCTCTGCTGGAGATGGTCTTTGCACCCAGAAGAAAAAACATAAACTAAAAGGAGGATGGCTAAACTGGATCAGCACTGGTATAAGTTACAGGACTTTCTCAGCCACACAGCCACTAAGAAATCCCCGTCATTCCTAGGTAAAGTTTTACTCTAAAACATTTTGTTGCCCCTAAGTCACTACAGCTTCAGAGGAGAATTTGTTCTACCTGCATAACAGAACCAGGCTCTGGCCACAAATTCAAGTGTAATAAAGTGAGACTACATTTACAAGTAGTTGCTAGATAATTCCACATTACATGCAAGATCCCTGACTAATTTTTAAAACCACCAGGTTCAGATAAAGTTATGCCTTGCTTTTCAAACAGTCCAAGTTCAGAAGTTCACAGGTCAACAAGAGAAAAATCCCTGAAGAGTACTTAGTTCCACCACTGTCTGTCCCCTTTCCCCCATCTTTATGCAAGTTGGACCAAGCTCTATTTAACTACTGCAAAAGGTCTAACTACCTGGTCTTGCAAATATGTGATTGAGTAATATCAAAGTTGACTTTAAGACTATGAAACAAAATATTTAGGACATAAATAAGTTGTAAAAAAATGTTTGTACAATAAGTCAAACATTTTTAGTGGTTTGTTTTCATATTGAATAGGTGCCAAAGTATCAGATAGATTTTACCAATGCCAGTAATTTTCAGAGCACTGGGCAACATGAAAATTGAGATAACTGGTTTATGCTCTTAAAACCCAGCATCCTACTACAAAGGATCTGTAAAATCTTAGAATGAGGAAAAGGCAATGAATACAAAACATTACTGCTTGTATTACACAAAGGGTGGGGTACACAGGAAAATTGTTCATAGCTCTGCCTCATCTGGTTAACTACAGAAATTTCCTACCTCACCTCAGTTTGGTCAAGCAGTACCAAATAATATTTCAATCTGGTGCTGATTGCTTAGTTCTGCTTCAAAGACTAAGATTTGGAGTCATCATCCCATCCTACCACAGAAGAAAATAAGTCCCTTCACACAGCTCATACTATTTCCCCTGACAGAGCATCAGGCTACTTTCTGCTCTCAAGCATCTTGCTTCACATACATTCACTTCTGGACAATCAGTAACATTAGAGAAATGCTGGCTCAAGAGGCAGACTTTTTGAAAAGTGAAATGGGCTTCACTTACCTCCTAAAAGTAAGATGGAAGTCTCATTGGGACAATGCTCAGAGTTTTATACTGCCAAAGAAGAGGAGTTCTGAAGTAACGAGGTTTCTAGGAAATGTTTTTAAAAGGGTCTTTTCATACACAGATCTTTATTTTAATTATGACGTTTATACTTAGTTCTTAACAGGAAAGTTACATGACTACATAAAATTTCTTGTTGAAAACAGATATATCTTGAAATCTTGACATTCACTGATATCTCTGTTAGCCTAATGTTGAGTTATAAGTTTGGTCAAGAGGAAAAAGACCTTCCTGGACTAATGAACACACTCCTTGCCAGAATCTTTACATGTTCAGTAAGCTTGAGTTTTCATATTGTGTGATTCAAAGTCTGAGGCATTCTGGATCAAGTGCCTTGATAAAGGCAACCATACAAGGTACAATAAGCTTCATTTTAACCTTCTCCCTCTCAGTCACTTGAATGGTAAAAACAAAAAAAAATTTGTTACGCATCTATTATTGCATTTTACTTTAAAATCTTATTGAAGTTAATTAAACAAACTATTCTGTCAGACCACTGCTCTCAGGTGCATGTTAATCTATCCAGTAGCATATAGAAACTGCAGAAGCTAGACAAATAAGTCTGTGTTCTAGTAGAAGGTAATATATTGGGTCAAGCTGGGAATTCTGACAAAGAGAAGCTGCATTTCTAAGTCACTTCACAAAACACAGAACTTTTCTGAAGTAATTAAAAAAAAATACAACTTGAAATCAGAATAGTCTATTGTAGCACAGCTGCTATTAAGGCTTTCTGCAAAACACTTCAGTGGTACTCAAGAAAACATGGACTCCTGAGTTGGAAGGGGTATCTTTAATTATATCAGGTTGTCCAGAGCCTCATCAAGCCTAGCCCTGAGAAATGACAACAGCAGAGTGCAACCACATACCATAGATGAAACTGAATATTTAAGATGTATAGCACTTCTATTTTTTTAAGTTATGAAGTGACACAGAGTTACAAAGCTTTGCAATGCCTAATGTAACCTCTGTTCCTACATTCTCTATCATCTTTAATCTCAAAATTGGTTAGAGCTATTGGGAGAAGAAGAAAACAAAAATCACACACCAAAAAACCCAGGAATACCTTATTATATCCAATTCTCATTAATTCCCTGTCCTAAAACACCTACAAAAATACTTCATTGTTCACACACTTGTCATTTGTACAAGAAATTCAAGAAGAAATTAATTGAAGATCCATCTTTCATGGGAACAAACTGCTTTTTCATACACAGTATGCTTCTTCAGTTATTTCACACACAAAATAATTTTATAGTGATAACTTTCTCTGATTTTCCATCATGTAATTATACCTCTCTCCCAAAGTAAAATTTTTCACAAGCTTGGAATTAATTACTTTTATCATTCAAATTTTGAAATAATTATATAAATTGTGTAGATATATGGAAAATGCATGCTTCTCTGATTTCTTTCTGTATTATATATTGATGAATTCATAGACTGTAATTTCAGAATCATGGTTATCAATCATTCTATGAAAGAAATGAAGTAGGATCATTTTTTACTTTTTGCAATCAACTGCAGAATTATTTCTTTTTCTTTCTAATATGCTTTGCATGTGGTGTTTCAGGTCCTTAAATTTGTACAGTACTTAATTTTGTCGAAATGTGGACAACAGACCAGTTGATCTCAGCTGTTAGTTCATCTATATATCTGCTTCATCTATCTGTCTATCTATCTGTCTTTTTCATGGATAAACAGTGGCTTATTTGCATGAATAGTGGCACAGGAAAACCCATTTCCCCTCCTTAGATATTTAGAGCTGTTTGAAAATTTTCACTGGTGAAGCAGTGTTTCAGTGTTTGCTATGTGGAAATAAACAGTTCAAATGTTTTCAATGTACATATCCCATTATATCAAACAGCTCAGATTTTAAATGGTGTTTTGTTACCATGTACTGTAAAAATTTAAGTGACTTACAACCACATTAATCTGTTATCAAGTTATCTATCTACTGTTATCAAGTGATTATTTCATTAACATTTAATGCAACAGCATAGACCAAACTTTAAGACTATGCTTTACACAACACTGTGATTACGGGCTGCCCACAGCACACAAATGTGGATGATGTTAAAAAATAATAATAAAATACAAGTTGTACGCTCAAAACCAATTTTTAAAACGTATGTCTTTGTGTTTTCCCAATCTAAGAATCACAAACCCTATTTAAAGGTATAAGTTTATGTGCATGCATTAATTGATTGTTAATAGTATTAGATACAAGGTTGAAATCAGATGTTCTCAACTCAGATCTCCCACTGACTTCAGAGGTTATGGTCCCACAAATATTTTTAATTATAGTACAAGGAAGAAACAGATTAAGTAATTTAAATACATACAAGACTGCTTACCTAGGAATGCACTTTATCAAAGCTTTATAAGTATGGAAAAGACATAGTTTTTGCTTATTCTTAAGATAACTGGGATTTGCTGATATAACAAAAAAGCTTGACTTTCTGATACAAAGTCAGCTGTATGAGACATTTTTATGTCTCATAAAAAAATGAAGCAAAGCAATGACCGCAGAGTCCAAAGTAAATTTAATCTCCTCTTCTACTCTTATCATGATGGTATAGCAAATTCTGCTTGTATCTGTGGAGCTAATTAATTCCATTTTCAAATGAAAGCCTTCTGAGTGATAATTCTTGCATTTGGTTCAGGGACAGAAAACTTGAAAGTAGGAAGTAGTTCACTTAAAAACAGCCTCAGAAAAACTCTAACATCGGTGAAAATGGACAGATTTTTCAGATAGTATCCTGATCATGAGATAATTCTAGGGAAAACATTGATCATGGAACTTTACAACCTCCATTAGTAATTTTAAAGCATTAATAAACAATTGTCAGTTTTCAATTGTTCACTTTTTGTATCCTCCAGTACAATTCAGTTTTATAGCCTCAGTTGAAATTCTATTAAATTCAATTTTTAATTTAAAAATCCCTATCAAAGGTTTATAGCAGAAGGGAATGTACAACTGTTAAGATAAAGTAGTAAATGTGCTGGGCCAAAATCTGCTCATCTATGGTGAAACAAATCCTTCTATAATCCAAGATTGCAATTTGCTGCTGGCATATTCATTTTAAATGGCAGTTACCCAGGACTCAAGAGGCCAAGACTCACAGGACTCAAAATATCCATCTAACATAACTGTATGCTGTAAGCTTCATGATACATACTTATAAAAGTACAAGTTTTACATACTTTTATAACTCAAATGTTTTCAAACAGACTTTGAATTTTATAATATAGATAAGTACCTGATTCCACAGATTTACACTAGTATAGCAATAATTCCATTCAAATGTATTCATGCATAAAAGAAAATAATCCAAAGTGTCTTTTTCAGAATTACATATTACAAACTAAAGTCACTCAAATCCTGTTGCTTTTGTAAAGTGAGATGCATCAGGTTACTCTTTAGGTGCATATAATTTTATCTAGGTCCAAATATAATTCAAAAGGTGTGGGAGTTCACATTGCACTCTGAGCAGGATCCAGCAGATGGCACACACTGAAAATTTGTTAATGCAACAAGAATAACTTCTGTATTACTGAAGTCTCTTACAAAAGTGCTAAAAGCCACTAAACTCCTAATAACCCTCTCCAGCCATTAAGCATTGCTTTAGGAAGAAATGGAGTCATTCTAGAGTGTTTGAAAGTGCAGTGAGGCAGACAAATACAAGCACTAATAGCATTGATATAATTTATTGACATTATTCCAATTAATATTGGCAGTAGAACATTATTTTCAAATATCACCTTTTATTAAAGTTTTCTACCAGTCTCCTTGAGTGAAATGTCTGTATGATTTGACATCAACATTGATAGAACATTGCTTACCAAGTTATCTTAGAGATAAAACCTAAGAAACCGTAAGTCTCTGCTGCTAATTTAAAAGTACATTTCAGTTAAATTTCATTCAATGTATTGATAGTAATTCACTTTCTCTAAATATATTTTTATATTTTACCTTGTTGCTTGGTTAATTTAATTTAGTGGCTCTATGGCATTATTCCATAGTCCACTGTAGAACAGGAATCTGTAATGAAACATTAGTCCTTAGTGGATTTTTGCACATTGATCCTTCAGTGAGTGATGCAGGCCCCAATACTTATGCAGCCTCACCAAACTTTTGAGGCAGTTTTGAACTTACCACTCCAAGAACTGAGCAGTTCTTCATAAAAACTTTTTGTTTATTAACTGCTGATCAAAACAAAGACCAGCCAACTCAGCTGCAAAAAAAAGATACATCTGGCATAATGTGCTCAACTCCATTAAACTATCTGATTAGAGTTGAAAACACCTCCCGTAGGATTTCAATCATTTAATTCCTCTTTAGTGTTCTAAGTGCTGATTAGCATTTCACTCAATGCTTTATAAACTTATCTTTACCTTGTAATGATATGTAGATGGAATTGAAGTTCATTCCCCATTTGGCAGCCATTGAAATCTTGTCAAGTAATTATAGATCAAAATAGCTAAATTCAGAAACTTCCTTTTCTAACACCTATAACCATATTTATATTTATAGTCACCTTTTTCATTCCAGAAAATGTTAGAAGATATTTTTCAATGTTGAACAAGTCAAGATAATATTACAATAATACTCATACTATTCTAATGTAAGTATGGTGCTAAGTACATTAAGAAAATTGCCCCTTGCTTCCATTTCAGAAAGCACATAATTAAATTTTGCAAAAGGATTAGATACAGCTACTGAATGAATGGTAAAGCTGCTGCAAATAGATATTTTCCTTTTTGATGCAAAGTGAAATGTTTTCAAATTCAATTTTACCAGCTCAGATGTATAAACACAAATGAAATTATATTCATTGGTCTCCTCTTTCTTCTTCCACAAGGAAGATAAATTTATACTACAGAAGTGTTATCAATCCATTATATTACTTCCCTAGCATGCCATATGAAAAACTTTTAATCCTGTAAAATACAGTTCTCCCAAACAATTTTTTGTATCATAATACCTTCCAAAAATGATAGCAAGTAAATTACCCAAATTTCAGAGAATTTCACAGGCTTTTGTATTTGCTAGGTGACATTCTCTTATTTAGAAGAGATACTCCAAAGTTAAAGCAATAAAGCAGAGGGTCCCAAGAGTGTTACCCAAGGCAACTCAGTCATCACACAGACATAATTGAGTCTGTTTTCCCCAACCAAGTTACTGTCCTGAAGCCTCCTATCAAGTAGAAATTTTTCCCTGTGAGGGTGATGAGACACTGGAGCAGGTTGTCCAGGGAGATTGAGGATGCTCCATCCCTGAAAGAGTTCAGGGCCAGGCTAGATGGGGATTTGAGCAACCTGGTCTAGGGGGAGATGTCCATATTTATGTAGACCATGGCACAGGGGTTGGAACTAGATGATCTTTAAGGTCCCTTCCAACCCTAAACCATTCGATGATTCTATTATGGCAAAGAACTCTAGTGAGTAGCTGTAACTGAAAAAGGGGAGTTGTCATTCCTTGCTATAATTTTAAGTAGTTGTTAAAAACCAAAGCACACTTGAGGTTCCTGCACTTTTTATTTTGAAACAGGACACTTGCCAGTGATGAAGAAAAATGCAAGGCACCAAGACAGTAATTTACTGGTAGCCTACTTACTAACAATAAGTAAGTAAAAATAAACCACAGCTGATACATTTTTAGCAAGATTTATATATCCCTCTTAAAGTGTTCTCCTTGCACCTTCACAAAATCACTGAAGGGCAAGGGTTGGAAGGGCCCTCTGGACATCTAGTCTAACCTCCCTGCCAAAGGAGAATCACCTACAGTAGGTTGGACAGAATTGTGTCCAGGCAGGTTTTTAGTATCTCCAGAGAAGGAGACTCTGCCACCTCTCTGTGCAGTCTGCTCTAGCATCCTCAATGTAAAGGAATTTTTCCTCATGTTGAGATGAAATTTCCTGTGTTCCAGTTTGTGCCTGTTACCCCTTGTCCTGTCGTGGGGCACTATTGAAAGGAGTTTGGGGAATACTGGGCTTCTGTGACCAGTTCTGGGCTCCTCATTCCAAGAAAAACAGAGAAGTACTGATGAGAATCCAGCAGAGGGCTATGAAGATTGTCAAGGGACCGGGGCATCTCATTTGTGAGGAAAGGCTGAAGCACCTGGGTCTTATTGAACTGGAGAAGAGGAGATTGATAAACCATAAGATAGTGAGGCTTGCAATTCAGAGGATGAGGTTTATGTAGACCAAAAAATTACTCTCTGCTCTTTGGAAACTGCATCTTTGCAAGCCTTGTGAAGAGCTCAGTTTTCATGAGAAAACAAACATACCAACACACAACCCATCATGCTTAATGAAAGCAAACAATGATACAGTATTGATGTGAAGGAATAGTCTCCTAATTTTAGTCTCCTGAAAGACCAAGTTCATCACGTTCTTTAAAGTTACCAAGATGCAGTCCATCAATTCATGAGCAGCTTAAAGCACAATTACTGGACCTACTTAAATTTCAAACCATTTACTGAATTTTCTGCTAACATGAATCTGTTTCCACATCATCTTTTTGTTACTAAATTCCCAATTGTCTTACAGGAATCCAAGGAGTATGAATAGAAGCACCAGCAGATAAAACCAGTCCAAGACACTGCTGCAATACTTGGCTTCTGAGGAGGCTAATTAATTAGCTTAGTGTTTTGTGACATCGTAGTCTTTCAAACAAAATACAACAGACTGGACTTGGATCAGAGTAAAAGCCCTTAATGAATATTACTGCAGTAGAGCCTTTGTGAGTCCAAAGACTATTTATATAATAGTTCTCAGCTTTAAAAGTTGGGGTTTTTTTTAAAATGAAGTATGACATTTATTCACTGAGCCATTTTAGAACTTACAATGCATGGTTTACAAAGGTTCATTTCAGTATTCTAAGCCAGTCTGATGAAATGTCATATAAAGTCAATGGGATTTGGAATTGCTCCTGAGAACAAGGAAAAATTAATTCTAAATATATTTTTAAATTAATAGCAAAGACATAATGTTCTTCTAGCTGATAAGCAAAAACAGCAGTACATACGTACAACAAAAAACCTAGAATAAGTCTTCTTGGACTATCATATATTTTATGCCTTACCTCATCCTTAAGGCACTGCCATTATGCTTTTATAATACTTTAATTCTGAAATATTTATGCTGTGCTTTGTGCCACAAACTAGCTTTATGCACCAAGTCTAAACATGTCCTGGTTTTGCAATTATTATGCCATTGCAATACATATTTTACAACTAATTCCTATTTGTAGTTTCATTGTGCTGTTTCATGAGACTAACAATTGTTTTTTCCAAAGCATTTTGAACCATTATAGCATTATAGTAATTTGACAAAATACAGTTACATCAGATTAATAAAGGAGAAATGTTCCAAAGCAGAGTTAGGCCACATAGTCAATGAGATGTAGTCCTTGATCTTGCTTTTCTACCTGTTAAAGTCTGAGATTACGTAAGTGCTGCATTAGCATTTTCCAAAGCAGTATTTTAATGCATAAAACTACACAAAACTAAAAGGTTATACCAAATGCTTTGAGATAATATGAGATCACATGAAAGATACAAAGCCTTTTGGCATCACAGAGAAAGAATACTTGGATTCTGCAGAAGATTTATCTATCACACTACCCTGTTGTCCTTGAGAGAACTAGTCAAAGCTTTCCAAGCTAAGATATAGAGTCAGATTACTATATCATAGGCAAACAAGTGCTCAAGCTCATTTTTTACCCCTCTCATTTAACAGCAGACAATCCCTAAATTCAGGGAGTAACTGGTGTGCAAATAAACATCCCCAGACATACAGAGTCATTATAATGGAATTTAAAATGCATTTTGTTGCCCTTTGTAACAACATCCCTTTCCAATGGAATTCATGACAGTTTACCAGGTGGGTTTTTCCCCCACTTTTCCAAATTACTTTTAAATGGCCTGCTGGGATTCATAATAATAAAGCCAAATAATATCCAAGCCTTTCTACTCGAGCTCAGTTAATTTTCTATAGCTTTGGCTGAAGGTTAGCACATCAAATGAGTTCAGATTCTGAACTGCCTTTGAGAAAAACGCACAAATTTTATATGGGCTCAAAATCCATTTACAGTGGATAAGACATACAAAAAATATTTAAATCTCTTAAATTCTTGGAGATTTACCTTGAGGTTAACATTCATAGTGACACTATTAATAGTAGCTATAAATTTTAAACAGATATTAATATGGACACAAAATATGCATTCTAGAAAAAACTAAGAATTTCATTAACACCTCTTAATAGTAATTTCTGAGGTTACCATGCAAGCAGAGATAAATTTTAACACTTCAGTATAATTTTGAGCTCTGGTATTACAAAAAAATGCACAAGTGGGTATGTATTAGCTATGCAAGACTGTGAAGCTTATGGATTCCTGATTATAATTATTAGAATTTTAATGAATTAAACTTACTGTTTATCATAAAGTAATTCTGCTAAATTATTAAAAGAAATATGATGCATCTTTTGTATGTAATCTAGTAGGAAACTGAAATGGAGAAACATGGGTTGTTTTACCTACTGTCTGCATAGATAAGCATAGAAATAATGACACATATATTGCTAATGCCATTTACTCCAGAAGTAAGGATTATATTGTTCATCATGCATTAATTTTGTGTGCTCTCTACATAAAAACTTTGATTTTAAAAAGAAAAATGAGGAAGGGAAGAGAATGGAATGTTTAAAAAGCTTGGAAATCCTACTACTTTTCTAAAACACGCAGCAAGATAGAAGAGAAAAACACCACAACAAACCTTCCAACTGACCAGACATCAGAACATATCTAATGGAAATATGATCAAACCCTTTCATATAGATCCAACTATGTGGTGCTCACAATTCAATAAACGAAGAAATAGATCAGACTTTCCTAGCCCTGGCACCACAGAACTACATATTTGGTTTCAGTAGAATTTTGCCTCTTCCTTACAGGTCTTAGGGAGTCACATATCTGGGAGAGAAACAAATACGATAGGTGCTGCATGAAGCCCATTGAAGGTACAAGCAGGTTTTCCTTTTGTGCACTTTAGTTTCAGTTTCATATCACTGATAAAACTAGAACTGATGAGCAACAAAGTGAAGGAACAATGGAATCACATCAGAGCATAGACAATTCATGCACTGACAAATGCAACTCAAAATGTCTGAACAAGGTTCCACTAGGACTCTAATGTTACTTTCAGGAGCAGACAAAACAGCAGAGTTTGTTCCAGGAGTGAGTTGCTCTCCTGTTTCTCAGCTGTTAGTTTTGACAACCAGCAGTCTAATTTTCATCTCCTGCCTAGCTGTTGACTTGTCTAAGGCAGTCCATTAATAAGAGCTGCAGCACTGTAAGGCATTGCTCTCAGAATCACACAGACACACAGGGACCTCTTTGCAAGCTATCCCAACACCACATCAAATAAAGCTTTAATAATATATTTTTGAAAGAATATGGTTGTATTCTAGTTGTTTTTAACAGCTTCGTCACACTTGTCAAGGATAAAAATAAAACCAGATAATCCTAATTAAATGAGATTGGTACCATCTTGGAAGACAGTTGAAGAATCAATCAGTAGTAACATATATTTTGCTATTAAAGAGTCTGATGAGAATTTGCCTTTTTTCACAAAAGTGTGTCTGTCTTCCCTACCAGCAGTCTCAGATATCAGGATCTTTCCCTATTTAACACATACTGCTGACACAGAAACCTGAGGGTCTATAGCTGGGACATAATGTATTACTTTGCTTTCTTCAAGCCAGCTAGCATCAAGCAGACAATAGATGGCTTTCAGCAGTACTAGGAAATCTTATGTAGCATTCTCTTTCCCCTCTTATCAAAGTTCCCCCTTTGGCTACTTAGATGTTTCAGACACTGTAGTTCTTAAAACCAAGTATTATGTAGGACATATTGTACAGATCTCAGTCAGGTGGTACGCAGAGCCACAGCAACTTGTGAAAAATTCTTTTTTTAAAAGTTATTAAAGACATCCCTCATGAGTCCTATTGGCACATCATCTGAAAAAAATCTCTCCCCTGACTTCCTGTCCTTAGTCAATCTTTTACACAGTCTCTACTCCTCCCCCATGAAAGCTGCTGTCTGACCATTCAAAAGTCTTGTATCTCACATCAAACTTCAGATACTTGTCCCATCATAGCAGCCAGTAATGTAACAAGTGGTATTTCATATAATTCTCAGATGTGGTTCACTCAAACCTAGTGTACAATTCTACACATTTCTGTAGACAAGATCATTAACATGCATAGAGCTGATTAGGTGACAGCAACTCTTGCTGAAACAAGTACATAGCCATCAAAAGCTTCTCTTGGTTTCCTGTGCCAATGAATATCTGTCCTAATAAAGACGTATTTTTCCCTAAGGTCAAAAAGAATTTCCCTAATGGGAATCTTCAACCTGCTAACATAAATCACAACACACTGTATTTTTTTTAGAAGTGAAAAACATTAAAACACATTTTAGTAATTTCATCACACTTGCAGATCAATGCTTAGTTGTCTGCTGTTTCTCCAGTTCTTTATATATAGCAAAATATTACAGATGCATTAAGTGCAAGTGAAATTCATATGTGACACACTGAGCAGACTGTATTTCAGTTGGAGTTCTAGAAGATGAGGCTTTTCCTCGTCCAGGTCCTTGATTTATACACATTCATTTTCAAATCCTCTTCTTGTAAATTAAATTATAAAATCAGTACAAATTAATAAGTACGAGGACTTAAAACGTTAGTCTGATTTATACAGTAGATGTTTGTCCTAGACTTAGAATTCACTTCATTAAATTACTGGGTAAAAACCTTGGAAGTGGACTGCCTGATCTTTTCCATGAATCCCGACGAAGGGCGAGCGGGCTTTGTCCATGGTTCTGAAGCGGGATGGAATCCCCAAATTCCATAAGCTCCACAAAAAAAACCAGTTTGAGCATGGCATAAGAGTTGGAGTTAAGTTCCTGCATTCATCTTGGAACTTGAAAATTCTTTGTGGCAAGTTAAAATATACATAATGATGCCAACATAGCTCCAGAGCCTCCACTTGAATGTAATGAATTATCAAATTGAAAGCACTGAAGTGCTCAGAATGATTATATCCAGGAGAAAGTCTAATTAATATAACTGCTATAAAAGGAGGATTGTATTTTCTGATAATTAAGATTTTTAAAGTAGAGGAACAGAGGCATTGTATTGAATTGATTGCTTAAATTGATCCATTGTTTTCTCTATGAGAAAGAACAATAGCTAATGTTTGTTACTCACAAAAGGAATTATAATTTTTGAAATACTGAAGTGTAAGACTCCAGTAAATCTTGCTAAAAGAACAAAGTCTTTGGTAAAGTATTTTTTTTTAAAAAGGGAAGAAAAATCTTTAAATTGTATTAGGAATAATCTACTTCTTTTTGCTGGTCAGTCATTACAATGCTGTTACCACAGTATTTTCCCACCTACCAAACATAGTAGAAATGCCAGCTTCTCCGACTTTACTTAGAGTTAAGACAATCCATAAAGTCTTGATCAGACTGTAAAATTCCAACACTTTGTTAAAGGAAAGTAAGTTCATTCTGATGAGCAAAACCAATCACACTTCCTAGACTCTGCAAGTCCTAAAAAGGACTGACATTCAACAATAAGTATGATAAAGACACCAAAAATTCAGCTGTCAGTCCTTACTGGGCAGAAAAATAATTGCTCATTTGGGAGTAATACAGCAACAAGTATTTGGCTCATTCCCATGAGAAAAATAACATTTCTGTGAAAGAGTTCTCCTGCACTTGAAAGAAAGCCCACACCTGTAAGTGGTCATTGGCTTATTGTCTTTTCAGAAGAGCCCAAAGAAAGACTCCAGATGGTTAGAGAAGTTCTACACATAAAGAGTTCTTTGTGGCATTTCCTCTTAAGTGCTGTGCTGGGATCTAGCTGGCTTGAAGTAGTTCAGCATTAACCAAGGTAAGAGACTTGAATTCTAAATATATATATATATTTCTGAACTGTGGGGAAGTAAAAAATCCTGTAAGTTTACAAAGCTATCACATGCAAAACAACTCAATTTTTCAAGAACTGAATACAATGGACTTTATTCAATCTGAAATTTACTTTTCTTCATTTGTACTTGAAACAGCACAGGCCGAACTTAAAATAATTAATACAAACTTTATGATTTTCCAAGTTTTGTTGAATTCAAACCATTTCAAAGAGATGAAAATTTAATAAGATCATTGCTCAGGAAAATATCAAAGTAACAACGTTCTGGAATTATGATTATGTTGCACGTCTTCATTAATTGCATTTATGCCATATATAAGATCAAAGATGGGCTCAATTCATCAGCAAATGGATCAATAAATGAAACTTTTCTACAGGATAAAAATGAACACATCAATTGAGTTTTTTAATCAGTTTCTATTTTTATTGTGTTCCCATTTTCTTCTTTGTTCAATAATGAAGGGGAAGGAATGTAGGCGTCCAAGCTTGAGCCCCTGTATGTAGAACAAAGTTTCTATTGCTATGCATTAGCAAACTGGGTGTTAATTTCTCCATATTTATTTAAACTTTGCCACAGGACATCTGTTCTTGTGTGCTGTGTTATATTATTAATACTTTCTACACACTCTTACGGGAACATGGACAATCATTTTGAAAAAATGTTCCTGCTTTAACTTGAGTATTCTAGAATGTGCTTTTTAAAAATTAAAATGCCAGCAGAGCTCTCTCCATTCATTATGGCAATGGCTGAATCTCTATTTCTAAATTGAGAATGTAAGAAGAAACCAGATGTAGTGCAATATGCACTGCAGTGACAAACTTAGGTACTTAATGGGCTGTGTTATACAGAGCAAACACAAGAGATACTTTCTCTCTGCTAAATCTTTGGAATTTCTGAAAAACAAATGGGTCTAGCTCCAAATTATTCCAGATTCTTTCTTAACAGACAAATTCCCCAAGTAGAGTACACTTTTCTACAGAAGAATAAGCCCTATTTTTTCCTCAATTTTTAGGGAAATGCAGATTGACCGAAAGGTGGAACCAAACACCCCAATTCCTTTTCCACTCAAAATCCAAGGAGTTTTAGTTTATATAATTGAGGATGAACCTAAATCAGCTTTTGTCTGAAGCTTCAAAATTAAAACTGCAAAACCTACCCTATGGTTTAACCCATCATATAGAGTTGGAGGTGGTTGTCAATTTTTAATAGTGTCTTTTTAACTGAAAACATCATTTGCCCAAACTAAGAATTCTCAGAATAGCAGCATTATGTGAGAAAAGGGAGACGGTAATCCCCAAAGGCAGACTGTTGTTTTTAAAGCTATTTTTTTCTGTTGGCAGAAGCTTAGACTGGACTCTTTAATTTGCATTCTCATGCTTATTTTTTTCATAGTTTAAAAAAATGACAGTCTAAAACGTTTCTAGGCTAACATGGTTTGTGACAAACTTAAGTCAGGAATAAAAAAGTTACAAAATCAGATTCCTAAATATCAGAATATATATTCCACTATAAGAGTTGCATTTGTACCCATAACCAAATTCTATATGCCAAGTTAAATAGATGCAGAGTTTATTACCAACTTCACTAGAGCAAATTAATTAAGGAACCAAGGCAGGAAAGAAACTAACAGTCGTAGCTTCCATAGCACCTTTCTTTGTATTTCTTAGATACACATCTTCTGTGTAATCTTGCTTATGCAAATGAAAAACAAACATGTTCTGATACAGACATTAAGCCTCTACTGTCCAAGACAAGGGGCATGCTGTACTGTGCAGTAGGAAAGCAGTCCTCCAGCATGTTTTTCCTCAGCCTCTTTCTAGCTCCAAAGCTTATTGCTTTCTCCACACTACACCACCATATTGCTATAATTGTCCTTGATGACTCTTCCCTGCTGTGTTACTTTTCCGGCAGCTGCAGCTCAATCCCCTTTGTTTGTCATATACCATACACAGGGCCACATCCCTTAGTGCCAGATTTAGTTGGTTAGCCTATTTTTGTCACCCAATGAATGACTGGGATCCTTGCAGAGGACAGTCCTACTAGTACACATGATGACAAAGTCAACTGACTTGCAGTATCAGCAGGTCAGCTTCCATCAGGTCTTCTGACAGGAGCAATCTTAAGGCTCCAGTTGAAGGTGTCCCACCATCTCACACTGCAAACCCACTGCTGCCCTACAGCTTACTTCTCCCACAGTATGTCACTGCTGCTTACAAGTTATTAATCTCTGAACTTCAACAATGGTTAATGAGCAGGCTAAAAGGCTTTTAGCTGCTTTTCGGCTTGAGCAGGTCACAATGTTACCACATTTCTGGTAGACTAGTATTTCAAGAAAGTCTGAATTCCAGGAGTAGTTGCACCAGAAGCTCCTACTTCTCTTTTTACCTTTTTTTAAAGAAAACTTAATAAATACTTCAAGTCGTTCTACCAAACTATAGCAGTTCATTCCAACCTCGGCACAAAAAAAACTCTGGACTAGAACCAAAGCCAATGAATAGTGGTGCTTGCTAAAAACAAGTTCTGTACCAGGCAACAAAACATTTACCATCTCTAAGAGTTACTCAGAGGAATAAGGCATGTGATTCAGATTTTACTTATTCCAGATTATCATTCCTGATGAAGCTTTGTCTTTTATTCAGGCCAAAAGAATGAATAACAGCAGGAGAAAAGGACTATTTCACTACACTTTGGCAAATAGAAAAAAACTACTTTCCTGTGGCACATACCTAAGACGCAGTCCTTAGTGCAATACTTAGATTTATAGTCTAATAAAGCTGATTTGAAGTTCATAAAAATCTAATTCAATTGAATTTGTTTTATCAGTGAACAATTTTTTGTATTGTTTCTTACTGAAGAAGTTTTATTTTAGTAATTGCTACTAAAAGAAAAAGCTTAGAAAGTTCTGAAGAGAATGCTTATGCTAAAAAGGCTGTCAACACGACTGGACTTTGCATTATGAATTCATCTTGTAGCATGGGTCAGCAAAGAGTTTTTCCACTCAGGGACCCTCATCCAGACAAGAAACAAACTAATCAGATATGCCTTTAAGCTTGCTAGCCTGCCAATAATCCAGCTGTGTTACAATGGCACACAATGATATGGGAGTGACATCTCCATCATAATAAACAGCTATAACAGAGACAATTTCATTACAGACCAAAATGAACATTTTGTCAGCTGCTACTATAATACACAACTGCTGAAAATAGGGTCTCATAAATAATGATAAATATTCATTAGGGCATCATGACAAGGCTATGGAAAACATGGCTTAAGTTGAGTTATCATTGCTAAAATGCTGTTTTTAGAAGTAATGGTGCCTTGTCTCTAGACACTAACTCTTAAGTGATGCTGAGGAAACGTTTCTACTAAACATTAGTAGGAAAAGTACAGGTTTAGTACTTCACTGCAGACAACAGTGCCTCATAGGAATGAGCTTTTAAAGAGGATCAAAAGGAGAAGAGAATCTACAAGCAGATGGTAGGCAGACTGGGATAAGTCATGCTGGGTTGACTGACCAGTTAAAAAGAAATAGAGGGAGATGGTCCATCAGAGCCATTGTGGAGGATAAAAGGGCAAAACTTGGGGGGAGGATCCCACACAACTTGCTTCTGTTTCTGCTGCCCCTGTTTGCAGCATTGGACAATTCACATAACATTTGGCACAATTACCTTTCTCTGCTGTTGCCACTGCTTAGGCTGCCACAGTTTACCTATGTTTTCATACTGAAGTTGTTTTAGCCATTCAAGGAGTAAGTAAGTAGCAAAATAAACAGACAAGAGGGAGTCCAAGGTTGAGAATACCTTAGAAGAAGGGATTACCATTTCTCCACACTACACCACCATTAGACAAGGTGTAAAAAAAGTTCTTGACCAGTTTGAGAACATTATGAGAGAACTGCAACTACGGGTGTGTATTTACTTACATTGCTCCAGAAACCTCATAAACTATCATAAATTCTGAGCCATGCTAATTTCTACAGAAAACTAAACCAGGAAGTCCCTGCCTTCCTTTTCCCTGATCACAAATACCTGGCCCTGTCTCACTGACTACTGTATAATTTCACATTAATTTTTTCATGGAACTGAATCGATAGAAATGCATTTAATTCAGCAAACTGTTTTTCTGCCAGTTTAACTCTCCACTGGCTGTTAGGAGGAAATGGCAGGTAAATCAGAAAGCACTGTGACAATGGCAATAATATAGTGGTGGCATTAACAATGCAGAAGAGCAGAGCAGCAGGCCTACTCCTTCCAAGTGACATGAGGTCAGCTCTGTTACTGAGCCATGCCCCGGTATGTTGTTTAATGAAATCTCAGTGGGGCAAATTACACTGGTCAATGTTTACCAAAAAAGTACATATCATTCCAGCATATCAAAACCAGCAGGTACAACTATCCCTTTAATCTATATAAGTTCAATTTCGACTTCTAAAAGTTTGTGGATGGTGATGGCACTTAGAAACCTGGTGATCATTTCAAAGCCAAGGCAAAAATACATATGTATGCATATGGGAGCTGGGGAAGGACAACTGCATTTCTTTTTAACGTTGTGGAAATTCCAAAGTCCATGATAGAAACGAAGGTTCATCTTTTAAAACATAGGTTCTTACTTTGTATGAAACATGAAGCATCAAAATGACACCAGCTTTCAGACAGCTTGCTATGTGCCTTCCATGGCTAGCCAGACAAGTAGAATTTTAGGACAGATAGTACAGACCTCCATCTGCTGGCTGCTGTATGTGACTTGCAAGTCTAGTACAAAATTTCAGTGGAAACTCTATTATGAAATTAAGTCCTAAATCAGAAAGCACTGTGACTTTCACACTTTATTAGGGATTTTTGCAGCTGATTATAAAAATTACAGAATTAAAACTTTTAATTATGGAAATCCTAAGAAGAAAAGAATATTCTAGAAAGCTGGTTATTTCACCAATTTAATCAATCAAGATGTATATCACTGTCAAAACTATTTCCCCCCCTACAATTTTTGCATAAACACTCTTCTTTGTATTATTATTGGTCACTGGCTTACCAAGTAGTCTGGCAAGACTACAAAAAGAGAACACTTAAGTTGAGATCATTAAATTCACATGGGCACATTTCTTTAACAATAACCTTTGATAAGCTTTACCTCCAAGAATACTTTAATAATTTAATGTAAAATCTGGCAGACAAATGGGTAGGCAAAACATCCCCATAAATCCAAGTGTCTTACCAAGAAAGGGAATGAAGAAATAAGGGGCAAAATAAAAAATCAAATTCCTGCCTGTAACAGGAAGTTGAATTTTTAATAGGAAAATATCTGAGACATAAAAATTGCAGGATCATTACAGTAGACAAACACACTGCATTCCTCCTTGATCCCAGGAATTTCACCCAAGTGTACAGGAAAGAAGAGAATCTCTTCATAATTCAGCAATCAGAAAAACAGTGAATAAAATCTGAGTCATCACACTAAAACTTCAGCTTCCACCTACACCTCTTACACATACACATACATACCGAAGATGAACAGCATTGTTTATGAACACTGATACATCTTCATATCAGATGAGTCATTACACAAGGTATTTCAGGATTCATTTTAGCATAGCTTGTGAGAGGGATACAACAAATGGACTGCTTAAATCCAACCCACAGATATTTAGTGCTGTGCTTTGTAAGGTTGCTTTCTTGTATAGTATTTTTCAATATCAAAAGCATTGCACTTCAAATAAAAGTCCGTTTCTAAAACTGAACCTGTTATTCCAAAATATGTTGGCTAGTGTTAAGTGGGATACTCTGCAGCATTAACCGTATATGTTCGGATATTTCTTGTATGTAATTTCATCCTCTTAAATCTATCCTTACTTTGGAAGGTTCTTAGACATTCCAGAATCAGTGAAATAAAGATCACCTTTCCTAAATTAGTGCCTCAACTTTGAGCATTTGAATCAATCTTCATTCCTACTGTATGATGCTGTGAGGCAGTGACAGTAACACCACAGGCTCCATGCCTCCTTCACAGTGTTAAAACACTGCTCATTAAAACTTGTCTCCTAGAAGTCATTAAAACAAAAGATACTGTCCTTCAGTAAAAACATGAGATGCCAGGTCTAGTCTTAACCCAGGCAAGTTTTTTATCTACAGAATGACATCTGCTACTAGATTATTCCCTTAAAAGTTCCCTATACACTGTTAGAACCACATGGTGTGTGGCTGACTTCAACAAACCTCTGAACACTATTTAAGGACTTGTGGTCTCACTGATAGTATCTTCCTTCAAAATTCCACCAATATTAAAAGTAGCCTTTATTTAAATTCTCTAGCCCTTACAGGTCCCTTCACTGCAAAGGGATTTAAGAACTACAATGCAAAAACCAAGCAATAGAAAAGTAAAGGCTGCAAAACTACCTACATACAAGCAAATTCTTCTTGTCCAAGTTGATTCAAGTCATTCATATATTGCATATGTAGATACTCAAAGTCCTTCAGTGTGCATAGGAGAAATAATTCACATGAAGTAGCCTGGACAGCAAATTTCTAAGTAATTTCATTCTCTTTGGTAGGACTGTTGTAGAACTACATATAATCTAATTGCCTATGTTGCATGTTCCTAAGACTACCCACAAAATGCAATTTTACATCAGGGTTGATGGTATTTAGTTATTTATAGATAGGTGGGTAGCAGAGTGCTTTTTTGCTATGCTCTTAGAAATGGTCATGAAGTAATGCCCACATGCTGTCAGAGGAAGATAATGTTTCCATACTGTTCCAAAAATCACATCAAGCTCTACAGAAACCACAGACAAGTATATTACCATGCTGCTATTTGCTCCACAAAACATTCTCTGAATCTGATTGCCTCTTGGAGACTATAATTCCCTTCAGTCCAAAGGGTCGTACAGTTCTTAGTAGAAGGTCTACACCAAGACTAATCTCAGTGCTTTCACTCATGAAACCCACAGCATCAATCCAATGTGCATATACACCTTATGGCTGTAAAACCGGTCAGAGAACATAGTGAAAAGGGGCAACTGGACCAAAACAAAAGATATGAAAATGCCATATGCTTTAACACTTTTCCTGATATTATCCAATTTGAAAAGTATTGCTAATTTTCTACGTAAGTTCTGTACCTCTGGGGACCTAAACACTTGTCTTTTGTAGGAAAGCATATTGATCTATCATATCCTGATAATTCAGGATACCTGGGCAACACTATCATGTGAATAAATACTAGCCTTCAAAACACAACAAAAACCAAAGCATTTGTTGGGTTGTTATGCACTGAGGAATAGAATAAAGCAATGCAGAAATAGCCACAGAAATTTTTTTTTCCAGTACACATAAGTATGTAACAAACACCATGACTATAGGAAAATTGTGGATACTTGCATAAAAGAATAGGGCTAGAAAAGCTAGTGAAATCACTGACAGTAACTATAAAACATTCTAGAAAGGCAGTACACTATAGATCCTTCATAGTTTCCTAGCAACAAAATTTTCTTTCTCAGAACATCATGAAGTTGTGGAATCCTCCTCCTACACATAATCTGAATTCAGGAATGAAAACAAGGATGACCCATCTACGCTGAAAGCAGAAAACTCCTTCAAAGCTTGGTGAAATACAGATCAGTAAGAAGCAGAATCTGTTGTTGGTTTAACTGTATTTTCCTTGCATTTCAGACATGGTCAAAGGCTTAAGTGTAGCCATCAAAAATCAACTTACTTAAGGAAGAGTGTAACTCAACAACACATGGCAACTAAGTAATGTGGCGTATTTTAAAATATCTTTGGTAACTGCCACAAGAATTCAAAACAATTCCCAAAGACAGTGGCAGACTGGAAAGTTTTGACAAACAGCTGTCCCCTAACTTTCTCTACAGCATCAAAGTGGGAACAAGACAGTCTCCTGCTTTATCCTGTATTTCCCTTGTGTGCAACACTCTTTAAAGTTTATCTTTGAAGCCCCAGAACAGAGAAAGCATAAATCACATTGATATTTCACCTAATCTGTCTTACTCTTTAATATCATTAGTATCCCATCTGTAATGAAATTTAAAATTGCAAGTAATGTAACTAATTTATTAGGGCTTTAAAATAACAATGCCCAACTCCCTACTTAAAAAAAAAAAAAGAAAGATCATGCCCTAACGAGTAAAATTTCCGTAGAGAATTTCCTCAAAAGAAATTTTTCACCAATAAAACCAACAGATGCCTTTTCAGATTGGGAATGTAGCTTTTATTTCTTTAATTGATTTGAATGCAAGGTTATAATGCAGGAGTTTGCTAATCAACAGAAAATTGCATACGTAATTTACAAGAACAGCATCCTTCTAAGCACAGGATCACTCATCACACAAAACCTAGTACTATCTTTAAAAAAATAAAGACAAGTATCATCAAAGTAGTACAAAACTACAGAATACTCAGATAATTCAAATTAGAGTAGGATTTTGCTCATAGAATAAGATTTTCTACATTAAACTAAGTGAACAGAAATATCATTCTCATGGCCGTAAAATAAACATAATCATTTACACCATTTAATTATCCCTTGTGTAAAAGGAAAGAGGATAAATTATACTGCTTGTGAGGGGGAGGGAGTAGAATCAAAAAACCCACAAGAATTGGGCACTACTCTGGCTGTGATGTTCTGCCCTGTCTGCACAAATAGATGTT
Organism: Turnix velox; assembly: GCA_013400935.1. NCBI lineage: Eukaryota > Metazoa > Chordata > Aves > Charadriiformes > Turnicidae > Turnix > Turnix velox. Next base: position 28,356 of record VZTY01027442.1, on the reverse strand, counting down.
AGCAGGCTTGCCTCCCAATTTGACTGTCCTTTCATTAAAAGTTGCTGCATTTGTTCAGTTTTGCATCACCTCAAGGGAAGAGGTATTTATTATTTCCTCTTCCTTCCTTAGTATGGATCTGACAAATCACTGCCCATTATGAATCTTTTTATATGCTAGCCAACCCACAGTCCAACCCTGTTTAAGCAGGTGGAAATACCAATTTCTGAAATAATTATCCAATCAATAATAATGTTGTTCAGCACAATGCAAGTTGCACAAGAATACAGTGGTTTTCTATTCCACTGTATTTAGTTTCTATTAGAATCTCTCACAAGGTCATTCAAGGAGACTGAATCTGAATCTCAGACCTAGCTTGACAGCTGATATTCCAAAAACATCACAGCATAGGCTAGAACTAGTACCAGGCTGCAGTCTCAGTCTAACTGCTCTCTCATCTCTTCTTTAAGAAAAGCCAACACTTGACAAAGAGAACACAATCCAGTAAGTCCAAGGGTTGAAATTACATTCATGCTATGGTGGGTGTTCAGAGCTGATGCCCTACATCCCTAAACAGTAACTTAAATAAAGGGGTGGAGGGAACAGAAAGTACTGCACTCTTTCATGCTTGTATATGCATCACCAAAATACATTACAAAAATCTGTTATCTCGTGGCACATAAGCAACACAGACATCTCAGTCATTATTGGAATTATCAACTATGAAGAGTGCATGTAGATTACTAAGAGATGCATTATTGAAACTTACATCTAAAAATATGTGCAGAAACATATATGTGTATATGCATGCTGACCTGCTTCCAGACACTACAAATCTACACTGCTACAGACAATCTACTGATCCTTGATACTTGGTTATTCGTGTCTTGTCAGTAAGTTGCAGACAATGTTTGCATATATATTCAATGGGAGAAACTGACAGCACAGAGAAATTGTAAAAAAAAAATAAATTCTAAAATCCACCATAGTACATTTGGAGTGTATCAGTCTGTGGGAGAGGCAGAGGCTTCTCTGTTTAATACATTCATTAGAAATGGCACTTAGATGTGAGAAGTATTATAAATTGTCAAGTAAAACATTAGGCAAGAGTATCAGAAATAGCACGTTCTAGGGTAGATCATATTTTAATAATGTTTAAAAATTTGAGATTAAAAAACACTTCTAACATTTGGAACTAAAACAATGTAATCCTATCTATGTGTCTTTAGAATCTAAAATATACATGCATCAGAGAAAAACGGTAGTGCAGAAAAGCTTCTGCTAGATTTAGTCAAAAAAATAGATTGCTTGCTGGGATAGGTTTGAAGGCTCAGTTTGATGGAGGCAAGTTCAAGCAGCAAAGCACAGGCAGTTTGCCAATCTTTTATTTAGCACAAATGGGCAAGCTAACCATTCAGGTGCAGCTCAAGAGATACAGGTGAAAGCCTGTGCTTCACTTTTGACTTTAAATCACAGCTTCTCAATATCTCATTTCCCTCTCTGGGAGAGAGAGATAAACTATTCTTTCCCTCTAGCCCTATAATGAAAAATATACTAGACATAGATGCTACAGTAACTGGGCTACTTACATACTTAGAGTAAGGTAAAATTGTATTTGTGTGAACATGCAACCATGATCTGCTGATAGATCAGTGAAAAAGCATGAATCCTAAAAGCTCTCACAGGCAGATCTTCAGCACTCAGATACAATGAGTAGACAGAGGAGGATTTCAAGATAAGTTCCATATGGAATGAAAATCAAGACCAGATGCAGCTGAAATGTGAATGGAGGAGACATAAAGTGATGTAGCTGCTACAGACAGCATCATGTAACTGGGAATGCACCCAATACATGGGGCATGGGCTGTGTTACCAGCTCCCCTGGTAAGTCACATTTAAAGAGATTTGTAGGCAAATGTATTAACTGTGCCTTGAAAAAAATAATGTTCCCGCTTCTAAATATCCCAAACAACCTTTAGATTTACCCCAGTAAAAAAGAAAACAGCCACAGAGCTCTGTCTTGTAACAATAAATATGTAGTTGCACTTTTTGTACTAAAGGCAAAAAACAGATAAGTCACGAAATGTCAGGCTTCTGTGTGTGCAGTTGCCTTTAATATGAATTCAGGTAGTACATACATTGCCTTTGTGTTTTTCTCTGCATCAGTATTGTAACGAGTGGAAACTATGAAGTTCAGAACTCTAGGCATATGGAATTTTCCAGGTCACATGTTAAACCAAGTGCTGGACTCTGCTGGGCAGAGACGATTAAGAAGGAAAAAAAAAAAGAATTCTAACCATATGTTTTGAAACAAAACAATATGCTCATTCTGTTACAGATGAAAACTTTAGTAACTGCTTTACAGTTCATAGCAATAAAGAGGGACAGTAAAATCCAAACAGCATTTACCATGGAATGAAAGTAATTACAATACAGTAATGAAAATGCCCAATGCACACATCAGAAGCTTGATGCAATACAATATTGGTTCACTTACACTATTTCCATCATAACATTCATTACTGCATTATAAAGGATAAGAAACCAGCTAGAATTAAAGTTAGTAGGATTCAATTTTCATTTTAACAATTCTGTACCAAGACAGAAGTCTTCCATGAAAAATTATCTGCCTTTTTACCAACTAAACTGTGATCAGTGGCAGAGAAATGTGACTATACAGAGTTTAACATTTAATAACAATTACAGTATTGGTTACTCACTCAGACAAAAAAGGCTATGGAGAAAATAGGGTAAAAATACCCTGGAATAGCCGACCTCGGAAGTGCATACACAGCTGTCTGGTCTCAGCAAGTTCCATGACCCAGAATACACTCTACCAGGCAGTGCCCTTTGCTGCTGGACAGGCAGGAAGCATTCCACCACACATGTCCCCACAAAAAACACTGGGTTCTACTTACCTAATTAGTCATTGCCATTAGAAAGTCAGAATGTTTCCAGGTTAAAAACTACCATTAGTGTTTCAAGTGATTAAAAATAGTACAGAAAGTAAGTTAATCTGTGCAGAAACATACTTAATGTTCCTGTTAAGCTGTTACACACTTACTGAAAAGGGATTTTTATTATTTATGTTAATAATAAGCTAACAACAACAAGAGAGAAAGATATAACTCTTTTCAATTCTCAGAATGTGATGATAGTGTGGTATCGGGGATTATTTTTTCATAGAATGGGTGGATTGGAAGGGACCTTAAAGATCATCTAGTTCCAACCTCTCTGCAAACCTCTCTCTGGACAGGTTGCTCAGTGCCTCATCCAGGCTGGCTTTAAACACTTCCAGGTAGGTGGTATCCACAACTTGTTCATGTTTTACCACCCTCACAGTAAAGAACTTCTTTCTTACATCCAGCCTAAATTTCCCTTCTTCCAATCTACATCCATTATTCCTAGTCCTGCCACCCTGCACCCTATTGAGNATCCATTATTCCTAGTCCTAGCACCCTATTGAAAAGTCCAACGCCAGCCTTTCTGTAGGCCCCCTTCAGGTATTGACAAGCTACTGTGAGGTTCCCCGGAGTCTTCTCTTCTCCAGGTTTAACAATCCCCACTCCTTCAGCCTGTCCTCGTAATGGTGGTGCTGACTTAATCTCAGCATTTCCGTTTGTTACACTATTCGTATCTTGCTTGTAGATTCCTCACATTCTCTGCTTTCTGATTCCGCATTGGTTCTTCACAACAGCATCCTAGAACCATCGGATCTAAATGTTTTCCTTATATGATGCTAATTTACAGGATTATAATCTGCACTGTTTGTAAGATTTAAAATTCAATTAAAAGAAATACAAACAAAAGAATTGCTTTGCACAGAATAAAACCCACAAAAGTAACTTAACACTACAGCCCTAGGGTATGGCAGCAACACAACAGATGAAATAGCAACTAAATCCAGAGTCTGAAAAATGTAATGTCTAAATTCAACATCCCAACACATAGGCAGGACTAGAAAGTTAAAAGTCTTCTATTTCTTCAGTTTTAATCTGATTTGAAGGCAAAGGAGCACCCCTGCTTTACATTCTAGGATTCACCCAAGAACATAAGGGAAACTCTGGCTTCATTTTTCTATTGTATGTCTCAGCACTACACAGGATAATTCATTACTGAAAAGAACCTAACAGGGCCGTTTGATTTTAGAAAAACTCCTCTGTTTTTTGGAGGTTTTTTTAGTAGCTCTGTATTCACTCACACAGAAGTTCTTCACATTGATCAAGACTGTTTGTCATGGCCTGATGACAATGCACATCTAAAGCTGCATCCAGGCACTGCCTTCTTCAGTAATGTGAGGTTTGCAAAGTAAGACAGCTACAGAACAAAGAAAAAGATAGCTGGTCTATAGCTACAGGCAAAAACACCTGGCTAGAGACTGCAGTCTTCCACAGCTAAGCATTAAGGCACTGGCTAGCTCTCAGGATGCAAAATGTCTATGGATCAGACAGATCTACAAAGTTAGGGGGTTTATGATGATGCTTTGCTCGCACTTGTAAAAGTATTCTTAATGCTACTTTCTTGGGAATTTCTGTGCTGGAATTGAAGTGACCTTTGGCCTGTAACAGCAAGAAAAACCAGAAAGAAGTAAAACCAAAGGGAAAGAAAGATCTACATAACCTCACCAGAGCTCTGCAAGCGGCATCGACTGACCGAATTAAGGGCTGGGTCAGAACCACAGCTGCCTGTAGGAAACAAAGTCTGCTTAGTTCAAGCTATAAAGGCTTTAGACTCAGAACTCAAAACAGAGGTCTGACACAGCTTTCATTTACTAATTATTGTACCTGCATGCAAAATACTATACATGCATGCAAAGTACTATTACTGTACCTGCATGCAAAGTACTTATATTGTACCTGCATGCAAAATACAAACAGGTATTGGCAAAGTTCACTCTTCTCAAATTTTTCTGGCCACTAATAGCCAACAAGAGCTGAACCTGTTAGCTCACAGTTCTAATGAGCAGTTTTTGAGAAGGGGAAAGAGTTAGTCAAGAGAGACAGGGAGATACCCACAAGACAGCCAGCGTAAAGAACCGTCATTTCGGTCCTTCTCGCCCTCTGAAGCTCTGCCTCAGCAGCGGAATGAGCCGTCGGGGTTCCGCTCTCATAACGAAGAACCCACCACCCTAACAGCTCCTACCGGAGGCTGCACCCCACGCCGGGAGAGGCCGCCGGCTGCCACAGCAACTTGTGTAACAGGATGGGGAAAGAGCCCGCTCCTCCGCCGCGCCCCCGCTCCCTCCGCCCCTCTCCGCTCCTCCTTTGCAGCCAATGGCACTAAGCGAGCTGGCTGCATGTGGTGGCGCCGACCCAGCGCCCGGGTTGGGAGGAGAAGAGCAGGCAGCAGCCTCTGCTCGCCGCTCGTACCCGGCTCTCGCTCCTCAGCTCCGGGCACTCCTCCCGCCCCTCGCAGCCCACTCATTCCGTCTCTCCCGCCGGTACCTGCAGAATGGACTCGGACTCCGGGGAGCTCAGCGAAGGCGAGCCGGTCTCACCCGCAGGTAAGGAGGTGGTGGTAGTGTGGGGCTGCTGCCTGAGGGACTGACTCCGCCGAGCCCCGCGAGCGATGGGGCTTGGGATGATTGCGAGAAGGAAGGGTTTCTGCCTTCCCCAGGCGGCTGCCAGGGCAGGGCTGAGGCGAGAGAGCCTCTGTCCCGCGGCTGGTCCCGGGGGTAAGGGCGGGCCCCGCGGGGCGCCCTCGCGCCCCAGCCCGGGGGCAAGGGCGGGCACCGGCGGCTCCGCTGAACCTCGCCTCGCCTCTCCGGCAGGGCAAGCAGTAACCGGCTCCGCTGGTGTTTGCCGGAGCAGAAGCTCCCCGCGAGAGCGGGAGGGCTGGGGACCGGCCCGGGCTCCGCTAGATCTGCCCCGAAGAGAGGAGAAATCCTCCCCGAAGTGGCACATTGAACCCAGCCATGCCACAGTGGGTCGCATTGGCAGCGCTGGCGTGAGGCGGGTGCATTGTGTTTCATACCCAGAGGCCTCAAAGGTTTTTGGGTTCGGTTTAGACGATTTTGGGCCCGCTCCAGGACCACAGCGGCTCGCCCCCTCAGAGGGCAGCGCAGAGCCCTGGGGCCGCTGGGCTTTTGTTTTCACGTCCTGACCTGTCACCGAAAAAACATAAAACTGCTGCTGTCTGACTGCTGCGGCCCACATAGTTTTTAG
>VZTY01027442.1:0-22084 GCA_013400935.1 Turnix velox | reverse complement strand
AAAAAAAAAAACGATAAAATATCCTGCCACTTCCCAATCGCCACATTCCTGCATCCTCCACAAAACACACCATGGCTGCAATTACAAGCTGACCTTGCACAAACCGTAAATGAGGACAATGAACTGGTGTGAAATTCAGTGCCCAGAGAGGTAGGTTTGCTCTCCTGGCACAGCACAAGCCCCAGCACCTGTCTACATAGACGGCTCACCTGCTGTGAGCTGCTCTAGCTCTAACTCTCCTTCAGTCACCAGCAGTGTCTCCCTGCCATCAGCACTGTCGCACACGGCTTTCATGCCACAGGTACTGGGCAACCACTGGACCCGTTCAACCTCTACCTTGCCATGTGGAAGCCACAGACACCTTCTCTGAAGTGGCTTAACTGGTATCAGATATGCTGAAGCATGTTTGAAAGTGTCCTAGATTTTGTAACAAACCCAATTAGGAAGTTACAGTGCTACTTTACAAGATCTTTGAGAAAAATCTTCACCATGATCTCCAGTTTACACATCTTCATCCCCGCTGGCACCTTCCCTCACTCACCCCAGACAAGGAAGCTTCCAACACTAAGCATTTTAAAAGAAAGATAAAGTATTTTAGAAAATATCTGGTGACTGTTTTATTAAAACAGCAGTGATGAAAAAATATTAAAAGCTCATAAGATTAGGCATGATCTCACCTAGTGTCTTGCCAAAATGGGATTTTATAGCATAGTCTTAAATATTAGTATTTATTCTTGATACTTGCTTTTCATTTATTTGCTCAAGATGCAGAGAATAGGACCAGCAACAGGTCATGCAGCTCCTAAGATACATAAAGCTCCATCAGACTGAACTTATTAATGAAGACCACCAACAGCTGTGCTCTTTCATCCAAATGTCCAAAGCAGGGCATGAAGCCCAAGTTACAAACATTACATTTATAGACAAATTAATGTTAGAGTGCCTGCCAACTTCTTACTTGTGTTCTGAAGAGGATTTTCTTTTAAATAAATTAAAAATATCCATGCTTAGAGATTGCTGTAAGTGCTCTTTATAGCTGCCAAGAGTTGATGCTCATCATTCCCCTCTCCTCCTTTCTATTCCTTCTTTGTATTCTCCAAGAGAAAAAAAACCTGGTATTTTGACCATACATAGCAGATGTCAATGCAATAGAATAAAATNAAAAAATATTAAAAGCTCATAAGATTAGGCATGATCTCACCTAGTGTCTTGCCAAAATGGGATTTTATAGCATAGTCTTAAATATTAGTATTTATTCTTGATACTTGCTTTTCATTTATTTGCTCAAGATGCAGAGAATAGGACCAGCAACAGGTCATGCAGCTCCTAAGATACGTAAAGCTCCATCAGACTGAACTTATTAATGAAGACCACCAACAGCTGTGCTTTTTCCAAATGTCCAAAGCAGGGCATGAAGCCCAAGTTACAAACATTACATTTATAGACAAATTAATGTTAGAGTGCCTGCCAACTTCTTACTTGTGTTCTGAAGAGGATTTTCTTTTAAATAAATTAAAAATATCCATGCTTAGAGATTGCTGTAAGTGCTCTTTATAGCTGCCAAGAGTTGATGCTCATCATTCCCCTCTCCTCCTTTCTATTCCTTCTTTGTATTCTCCAAGAGAAAAAAAACCTGGTATTTTGACCATACATAGCAGATGTCAATGCAATAGAATAAAATTGGAACAGAGTGAAAATTTGGTGGATTTATCTTAACTAGTTGCAATCACCTTTTCTGAACTAAAGAATTACTTCCTATTTGTAACTTGCAGAAGGGGGTAGGGGATATGTTTTTGCTGGATTTAATTGGGTCTTTTTTCTGTGCTCTACCATATGTGCAGCTCAGTATCTCTCTGCATGTGGGTTCCATAGTCACTGCTGTCAGTCACTTCTGCAGGCACAGAAGCTGAGGGGTTACTGGGTGGGATTCAGTCACCACCTTGTCCAGGGGGATTTCAGTGACCAGTGCTCTTCTTTCTGCAGTTTATAGATCAAACAAAGCACCTCGGAAGTGGTATTTGGGATACTTACTACTAACAGCCCAATTTTGGCCATTGATTTTAGAACAGCTAGGATTTTTGTATTGAAAGTGACACCAGCTTAAGTGTTTAGCTCTCTCTGTTATCAGTCTTCTTGCTTCAAAGTTTGTGAATCAGTAGCTTCCACTTGCACAATTAAAGCTCCTGGTAGCCAGTGCCCACCTCTTGTGTCACCTGATTGTTCAAGCCCAGCTTGATACCATTTATTTTATCAGTAGGAATCCACAGTGCTAATACAATACAGGTCTTTAAAACCCTATCTTATTTGAGGGGTTTTATTACTCCTACAATACTTCCCCTTTGCTCTGTCCCAGTGGAGCAGCACCCCTGCCATTCCTGGGAGTCACAGGGGTGTGCACAGGACAGGAGGCTGCTTTGTACACCCCCACCATCTGCCACATACGCTTGGCTTCCAAGAGCCAGCTGGAGTCTTACTCTGAGATCCCAGCAGCCTCATTTCCTTTAATAGCCCACTTAAAGCCGAGTCTCCAAGGAGGCAAAAATATTTTCTCTGTATTTATTCTGAACAAGATGTTACAATAGTATCTTCTTTTGTCGTTGGTGCAAACAAAGAGCTCCTTTACACAAGTAGTGCAAGATGCTAACAGTGCTTTAAAAAAAAAAAACCAACCAAAGCCCCAAACTGCACCACACCTTTGCATACAAGAGCATCCAGAGCTCCCTGGCCTTGACTTTCACCAGTCTCTTTCTGCTTAATTTTGAGTTGTTCACACAATAACAGTGTTCTGGGTTGTTTGGGGTTTTTTTCCCCCTGCAAAAGAGTTACTCCTGAAATAGGCCCCTATTAGAGCCATTAAACAGGTCTTCACAATGCTGAAGAAATTATGTATTGTATCACAAAAAAAAAAAATGAGCTTATGTGCTTATTAGTGCTCCCCTCAGCAAGATTTCTTGAGTTTAACTGTACGTATGACTAGGCATTTGTCCTACAAGTAAGCTTTTGAGAACCGAACAGGTAATCTTAAAATAGAGGACTGTTCTCAATTTTTTAATGACCATCTATTAAGAAGTGAGGTTTTGGGTTGTTTTTTTTTTACTCTTCAAAAGAGCAATGGACTACTTTCCCCCAGCTCTTTCACAGGGAGCATCAATGTACCACATCAAAGTACAAGCCGTCTTTTAGAATAAGATTTTACATAAACTCAAGTCACCTCCAATAGCAGAGATTCTGCAGTAGATGTGGATATTCTGCACATGAGAGAGTGACAGACCTTCCTTTGGTGAGCCTTGTCCTAGTTCCAGGGCTGAAACAGGCAAGAATTTGGCCATATAGGTTTCAGCTTTTTTACAAGCTACTAAGAACTTGATTTTCTGTTTATTTTGATGGAACTATTTTGCTACACTCCTCAGATACACTAACCAGAGGCAACATTTTATTATTGTTTCAAAGACTATATAGACAGATTATTTTTGTTTAACATACCCTGGAGAGTAAACTATTGCTGGTCCCTTCTCTGGCTTTCCTCCCATTGAAGTCAAAAGACATTTGGCCTAGGAAAAGCAACTTGCACTCCAGGCAGAGCTCTGAACTGCAAAGACTGTGACTTTGTTTGACACCAGGGAGAAAAAAAACTAAGACAAGCTTATCACCAGGCTTGCATCCATAAACGCAGTGGGAAGCTTATTGTTTTCAGTAGGACCAAGATCTTTCCCTGCAACTCCTGGCACAAAAACATTAACGCATTTAAAATTACTTGATAAGTTCTGAACTCTATTCTGGACACTAAATATATACTTAGTAAAAAAACCTTTAAACATGATTTGCCAGGCTGTACAAGGGACTGAGCACCCTGGTCTAGTGGGAGGTGTCCCTGCTTATGGCAGGGGGGTTGGAACTAGATGATCTTTAAGGTCCCTTCCAACCCAAACAATTGATTCCATGATTCCAGCCCCAGCAGAGGTGAATAATTTTTCTGGATCTGTAATGTTATTTGATTTGCCATGCTTTAAAAATATTTTTTTCTCCCTGTTATTTATTACACTATACGACCTACCTGTACGTCTGTGATACTAATCTTTTATGCTTGTTACATCACTGTTTTACAGAATTACATGCCATTCAAGAGCTAATGAATTCTTGCAATTATACAGTGAATTAGAAAGTATACAGTAAGGTATTTAGCACTTCACTATTAGAGGCATCAGCAATGTGCTTACGTGATATAAAATGCAAGTGGCAATCCTATTTATCGTATCACACCAATCATTTGAACATTTATCACAACAAAAGGTATATTCTGCCACAGGGAATACTTGTGTATTTGTACTACAACAGTTTTGATTCAAAGCCGTATTTTATTTCTACATTAAAAGTTCCAGTTATGCAATACTAATTACCGGACTTTAGACAAGCCATCAGAAGTGGCATGTTCTAACCAGGGAAGCCAGATAAAAACACACACAAACAAAGCATCCAGCAATCACCAATAAAAAACTATTTTTACATGCAGAATACACTGGATTCTTCTGTATTAAAGTGCTTCCCAATCAGCCTAGTATAGAGGTCTCCCTTTCATTTTGCTGGAAAACAAAGGAAAAACAAAGCCAGCTGGAAAAAAAGATGGACAGATGACAAACGAGAGCATATCATAGGAACCCATGCTCTAAATTCTTACAGTGCTTTTTTTGATCACACATCAAGCAAAGGCAAGCATGTGTCCAAGCTTCTCTGCCAAGATAAAGTGGGCGAGAGACACTTTGGGATGAGCAAGCAACAAGTGCCTTCAAGAGCAGCAGGTAGAATAAAAATTAACCCACCCCGGCTCTTGACTCAGGTGCCTGCCTTATCTCTCTACTTATCCCTCTAGGAAATACCTGGGGTGCTGATTTACATACAAACCCCTCTTGAGCACAGTGCCTGTCAGATTGGGAACCTTGTCCAACTGAAGAAGAGTAATAACTTGTAAAGACAAGAAAAATCTAATCATACTGTAACAATAACTAGCCCTTTTCTTAAGTTGACTAGACAACTCGTACAATCAGAATAGACAGTTTAATTGAAGAAGTCAAGTTGTTCAGGCTTCTGTTTTTTTAAAATCAAGTGGAAACATGAACTTCATGAAGCAATCACCTGCTTGTGCAATAACAACATTAGTGGATGTGCCAGGTAACCAGCAACATCTACTAGCTTATGAGCAAACAACTCATAAGCTTTGACAGTTTCTTCCTACTTTTGAGAGGTTGGCATAGAAAAACCTGTGGCCTTAGAAGAGCTTGTCATCACAAGTGAAGCAGACATGGACTCTCCTAGCAAACACACAAAGTGTGTTATCTTAATGCATAGATGTTTGATGTTCTTGATCAGAACTATTCACTAACACCACACAGACACACAAATAAAGGTAGAGGACAGCCACAGCTACGCCAGGTCCTGTATTACCAGTTTCTTGGGCAGGGGAGTTGATTTTACACTTACTTGTGTGAATGATGGTTATATGGGTCTCTCCCTAGCTCCAAAATGAGATATTCCAGCCTGAAATTAAAATGCTGCTAGCAGTCAGTGAACAGAACTGCTTTTCTTTTACATGAGTGAATATGGAAAAGCCTTGGAATTTATGAGAAACAGACGAAGTTAATAGGTTAGGAACACAAAGTAATATCCTGCCACACACCTTTCCTGTCTGCTTTCCAAAGACCTGGGATAAGAGTGGCTTTCATTTGTTACGATTCTTTGGCAGTAGTGTATGACAAGGCAACAAGTACATCTCCTCAAAAACCTCGCCCTTCCTGTTTGAAGAAATAAATTTCATCCTTTCTGCTCATCTACACCAAAGGCTAAATCATGCTAGGGTTAGTAATCTTAAATAGTAGGTCATCTGATTTTATTGGTATTGGCTGTGAAACCCAGGTGAAAGGGAAAACTGTAGGCCATACAGATGAGAGTTAGTTCAGGAAAAACCTCACCTACCTGGGAAGCCCTCTTTATTTGTATTTTACCCACGGCATCAGATTTCATGTCCCTCTTGAGTCCAAGGAAAACTGGAAGAACCCTGTACTAGAAAAAGACAGTATTCTTAGAAAGTTAAATTAAACAGGACCCAGCTTTGGGCCCAAGCACTGGTATGCTATCCTCTAAAAACTGTTTATCTATTAATATACTTCCTGGCACTGTTTCAGCCCACACTAGATAGCCTCCCACAAAATGTCCTGGCATGAGGCAGAGGAGAACAGTGGCCAGTACAAACTAAACAACATTTGGAGTGTGGGAAAGAATTCAGCTTACATCCAGATGGCAATATGATGCACATATAACAGGTTCTGTCTCAGTATGTGGGGGTTTCTTTTAAACAGACATAGACCCTATGGTCAGAGCAGGGTAGTTGACTTTGGCCAAGACCAAGGTTGGAGCCTTGTCTAATTAAAAGTGTATTGTTTGCTGTTTGTCCACAGAAATCACTCTGTGGCATTTTACAGTCTGACAAGTCCACCTGAGGTGAACTTGTGGTGAGCTGAGGCAAACTTACTGCAAAAATTACAACTTTATACTCAAGACCCAAACTTATTGAGAAACTAAGCTGAGGTTGGACACTGGCTACCAGACAGTGGTTTTTCTGCTCTTTTAGGCAGCCATCAAAAAATCTAAGAGCAAAATTCAATTTACTGTCCTTCCCAATGGTCAATAATCCCTCCTTAGTACAGATTTACCTGGGCGTGTAGCTCAGTTGGGAGAGCATCAGACTCCTAATCTGAGGGTCAAGGGTTCAAGTCCCTGTCCAGGTATGAAGCTTGCAAGAGTTGGGATGATGGTTGGACTAGATGATCTGAAAGGTCCCTTCCAACCTAGATGACTATGACTATTCTAAGTCAAATTTCATTAGTTATTTCTGTCTAGCTTTCAGAAGAAGAATAGAATGACCAACCAATGTGAACAGCTTTGGCTAACATTTGTCAGCCAACAGAGAGCAGAGCAGGAAGATTTTCACATCACAGATGAAATAAAAGACAGTTCACCACAAAGACATTATCTTTGGTCATCTGAATGTAAAAGGTTATCTTATGAAGCATGCTGAGTAAAATTTAGCACAATACCTTTCTGTCACTAAGAAGCATCTAATTTTTGGCATTAACTCAGTTTAACCAAGTAGCCTGTTTTACAGTGAAAACATTCTCTCTCTCTTCAAAGAAATTATTAACACTATTTTTGTGTTACTGTTTCCTTTCCAAATAGATTTCTGTTTATTTTTAAAACTACTAGTTTACGTGGTCAAATCACTGACAGATACAGATCAAACAAATACAAGTTCCTCGGACTTTCAAAGGGAGGGTTTCTATTTGTTCCGTCTCCTTTGTTGTTGCTTGATTGTTATAGTGTTCTTTCAATTAAGATAATAATTTTTCAGACAATTTTTCTAATAAAACCTCTGGACTGTGTAGTGTAACTCCAGGTGAACGTCTGTGTTTGTTTACTTGCATTTAATTTTAGCTTTGTGTATTTGTATATCACTTCTCAGAAGTCAGGGAGGTTAAGAGTATCAAGAGCGACCTTCGTGTCTACTTCAAAGCCAGTTGTAGTTGATAAAAATATACTTCAATACTCACTAACGAAATAGTGTATCAAAAAAGTAAAGAGCTTTTCTAGGAGGAGAAAAGTTTAGTAGTAGATGCAAAAAATATCCAGCAGCTGTGCATCATAATGATTGTATTGATTTTCTTAGAAAACGATGAAGAATTAGTGAGGAAAATTGTTGACATGGATTAAATGAAGGAATGGGATAAAAAGTCCACGTACATGTATACACCACTTCCACAAATTTTACAGAGTGCCACTTTGTCTCATTCTTACCATCCTGGACTAACTGGTTTCCTTTAAACACTCGAAGCTCTATAACTAGAAGAAGAAGCCTTTGTCCAGCAATTAAAACTCACCCCTATAATAGAGCCCAGATTCTCTTGTGTAAGTCTAGCCTGAGCTCAGCTAGATGTTTTTGTTTTTAAGGGCCCATTTCCATTAGAGACTAGTATAAGAAGGAATAATGTAACATTTCATATCCTTGGAGCAGATATGTCTGGGATTTCACTCCTGTCCCTCCAGGAAAAAAAAAAAAGCCACAAAAACCAACCCAGTTCAAACCAAACTGAAAACCCTAAACCACACACATGAAAAATGCCACCTTAGAAGCCAGACCAGTATATTCACCCAGAACAGTCACCACTGGGATTTCTCCACAAAGTACTTCCACTTACAGAAGTCATACAGAGTTGAGAGAAGGCCAAGAACACATAATTTTAAGGACAGATGAATACCAGTGTTCTCCATAATTCCATGATTTAACTTTTAAATCGGATGCCTGAGAGCTCTGAGCAGTCCCAATACTCAGTTGTTAATCAGCACGTATTTGTTTGTCCTCCAGACAACAACTCCGTGGTAGCTTTGAGGTTGTGAACTAGGGTTCACAACTCAGCTTTGGAGTGTGAACTAGGCTTCTTTTTAATTAGTTGGTATCATTCACTTCCCAGGTTCAATGGAAAGCTGTGCTGATTTCACTCAACAATGTATAAAAACATTGCTATGAAGAGCCCAAAAAGCCCCTTTCAATGTTATGATGCTACATGCAGCAGCTTATGCCAGTAAAAGTGGTTGTTCTGACTCCATTAAGTGGAGTGAGTGGAACTGCATCCTACAAGGACATGCAGAAACACCTCACGCTTTTAGAAAAGGCCTGGCACAAGCAGCATAATGGGGCTTACATAAGACCAGCAAGGTCAAAAGCCCTCATGTACTCTCCCCTTGAGTGCACACGCTACTCAAGAGGTTAAATACCCAGTAGGAATGCAGATGCCAAGACTTTGGCTATATTCTCTGTCTTCTAATCTCTATAATCTTTTTCAGTACCTTATCTTTCCACCCATCCTCACATTTTATGCTAATAATTTGTTGGCTTTCCTCCACCAGGTACCAACATCTTTCTGATTATACAGCTGATCTCATTTCCCCTGTGCCTTAGCCAATATGCCATTCTTTTATGAGGCTCAATTCTTTCAGGATAAACTCAATTCTTTTTCCTTAACTCATTTTTTCTCAAATAATCTTCAGTTAATGATTTCTGCCACTAGTAAAGGAAGTAAGTGCTATCAGGTTTTATTTCATGAAAGGGAAAACTGATGGGGGGTAAGATCTTGTCTTAGCCTTGCCAGAGGAACTAACCAGCCTCCTCCAGCAAACAAACAATAGAGAAAGTGGGCTTGCAAATAAGAACAGTGTCATCTTGATTATTAAATCATGTTTAGAACAAGAAAGTTAATTTAATTTTGAAATACTGAAACAGGTAGATGCGATATTTGCCAGAGCATGAGAGCACAACAGCATCTCCACAGATAACAAGAGCCTTCCTGGTGTTTTCTGAGAGCATTCCTGATCAAACACCTACATAGAGAAACAGTTTGTGCTCACCACCCCTGCAAGATCAGATCTTTGGGCTTGAATGGCAGGTCCACAGAAGAATTACTTTTCAGACATAGCAGTCTGTGACTGTCTCTGATCAAAAAAAAGCAGGACACTACTTTCTAGTGACATAACTCAATTTCAAGGATCAAAGGAAAACAGAATCTAGCACCCTTTTGCAGAGTATTGTAATGTATGCAGATATTCTCCACCTAAGTTTACCAATGTATTTTCTTAAAAATTTAAGAGCTTTTAATTTAAAGATATCTTGAGATAATATGGATTTTACCTCAAGAAATCTAGCAGAAACCTTAAACTGCTATGAAGAGGTAGTGGAAGCAAGATATGCATCTAGAAACCTAACTCTTTACTTAGGAGAAGAATGTCTCTTGCAATATTCTTCTGCCAAAGACACAAGGATACAAGCAAAGAAATACACCAAGGGAGACTTTAGGGAAAGAACTTGAACGAGGGGAATTACCAAGATGGGGCGGGTTTGCCAGAAAGCCAACACAGGGCCTGCTTTCACCTTTCAGCTCCACCACTGACCTAGCTTAGCAGAATCAACCTCAAACCAGAGCTGAGCCTGCCCCTTGCAGCACCCTGGCATTCAAGTTTCATCTTTTATCACCACAGTAGATAGAAACAAGGACCCCCATTTTCTACCATAGCATCTCTCTGGATAGCTAGCTTTACATGACAGACCCACCTCATTTGTCCTCAGTCAGCAATATCTGAGGACACATGGTCCTTCCCAGGGAGACAGACAGGGAAAGTACAGCTCTCCCAGTGCAGCAAGAACATGCTCACATCATGTGATTCTGCAGCCAAGATGCTTGTGCAACTTTCAAATTCCCAAGAGCTATGTCTACACTTGCCCATCCACGCACAGGAGATGACTAACAGTTGCTCTTGCACTGCTTAGACCCCTGTGTATTTACCTTTTAGAACTCCTCTAGGAAAATATTGCCTTAGCAACAGCTGAGCAGTATTAAGACAGAGACAAGTGATGTGTAGGAAGAGAATTAGGGTGATAGAGGGGGGGAGCCATTATTCAACACTTTCCATGTTTTCATAGAACAGAATTTCTTTTTCTTGGAGTTATTGCAGTCAATGACAAGAACGTAGAAAGGTGCCCGTGGAATACCTCTAGCTGCACACTGAAATAATGGGGTTTTTTTGAGATGGATGACAGCCTGTGACCCCACCAGCAGCCCAAAGGGTGGGAGCTGCATCTCCTCTGTGTATTTGAGCAAATGGTTATGTGGGTCCTGAGGCTTGTGATGGAGAGCAATGGCTTAAAAAAAAAAAGAATGGGTAGGACTTTTTAACAAGATATGTGATTGGAGGACTAGAAATAATGGATGTAAATTGGAAGGGGTTAGATTTAGGCTAGACATAAGAAGGAAATTCCTTATGGTGAAGGTAGTGAAACACTGGAACAGGTTGCCCAGGGAGGTTGTGGATGCCTCTTCTCTGGAGGTGTTTAAGGCCAGACTGGACAAGGCACTGAGCAGTCTGATCTAGTGGAAGGTGACCCTGCCTATGGCATGGGGGTTGGAAGTTGATCTTGAAGGTCACTTCCATCCCGAATTATTGTATGATTCTAATGTGGGCAACCATGCCTGTGAGGTTGGTTTTTTTATATACTTGTTAACAAAACAAGCTTTTCTGCATTTGTAGATTCCCTTTTTCCTCATGACCACATTTGATGGCAATTCAGATAGGATGTTTGTCATTATGACAACTAGGTTCTGGGAAGCTTCACTTCTTTCTTCACTTTTACACACATTGAAGCAGTGGTTAGTCTTCTTAAGAGGGATCATAATTTAGGGCCAGTTGATGCCTATGCTTAGTCATCTAATGTCTAAAATACAAACCTTGTCTTGTCTATAGATCATTATTAAAGAGATTGGAAATACATTTAAGTAAGTACTTAACTTGCTTTAAAAGTAACGTGGCTTCGTTACCATGATGAAGTGATAAAAATATACATGACATCATGAAGCTCATAAAACTCACAGCAATTTTGTTGCTTCAGGTTCATTTGGTTTGAAAAGCCTGAGTCTAACATTTCTGGGGGCTGAAAACATTTTTAATGCCAACACCATATAGATAATTAAACTTCATCTTATATATGTAAAGTGGCTGAAGTAGATTTTCCTTAAGTAAGGTAATGCTGTATATAGAAAGTCTAAATATTTTCAAGTCATGGACAAAAACACAAGCAGCAATATAAAAGCAGTTTTCTTTATAAGGACGCACAGAACATAAGAAACAGCTTAGGAAGTGAAAGCAGATGGCATTATCTTGTTGGTTCACATTTTTCACTAGAGTAATGATCATGCCCTGTTATCTTGAATGGGAGCTGCACACATATCCCTAGGTAAGACTTTAAAGCTAAGTTTTAGATATTCAGGTCTTGACACTTGTCAAAAATAAAGTCATAGAAGGTGCAAGCTTTGCAACTCTTGAGAGGTATAGTGGGTAATAACAGCTTTGAGGAATAAAAATGTTACAAAGCAGGCTTGTTCCATCAAAATTGCAGACTGTTACTGGGGATAAATTAATCTCTCTTCTCATGGTTCCCCCTGGGGAGCACAAACATTATAACCATATACCACCTTCATATTAAGCCTGGCTTTCCATATTAACATTTTGTCCACCAGTTTAATACACTGCATCTGTCATTTGTGCATCTTTTAAAACAAACTTTGGCACTCCAGATATCTGTTAAGTAACAGTCTCCTGAATTTCAAAGCAAAGAGGATTTGAAATTTAAGGACACTGTAAAGATATTCCAATTTCTTTGTGCAATCTCCCATATGATATCCTTTCAAAATCTGATGGATGAAGTACCAGAATGACAGCAGGGTCTTAATCACAGCCTTAAGCAAGTACTTAATTTGTATCTGTTTCTCCTCCCACTCCTGGTCTGTTTACCTTAACTATTTTTAGGTCAGGAGTGTCACTATGACTTTGTGCAGTAAGAGCCAAGAGGTTTTATTTAAAACAAATAAAAACTAATATCAATGCAGTGCATAGTCACTGCAGGCACTTTTACAGGACTGTTACAAGAGAACTGCCCTCCCTGAGAAAGAAGCTGTACCTCTGCAGTTTACACATCATCTTCAATATGAAAGATATATATTTATTCAATTATAGATTTTAGAAAGGGCTGCCTGTTCTCTGTTTGAGAACTAACTTTTTAACCACACCTGACTTTGTTATATTAAGCAGAGAACTTCAATTATTTTTTCCATTAAGGACTGCTAGTGCACATAAAGTAAAGGAATGCTACAAAGAGAGGTACAAGTTCCGTATTCTTTAGAAATTCAGCTAGAGAGAACACGTTTCCTGCCCCCTCCAATCTTTCCATTTGCTTCTAATTCCAACTATATCTCTCTGGCAGTAAAAATATGCTTGGAATAAAAATAGAAATCCCAATTTGAAACTATTGGGTGTTGCTTTGTTTTGCTTTTCCTTTTAATAGATGAGCTTCGCACCAAAATGAGGAAAGCTTTTCACCCAAAGAGAATTTATCAGAACAAAAGAAGCTTGGCAGAACTAGCATGTTCATGAATGCTGGCATAGCTTCCAATACAAGACTTTCAGAATAGGGGGCAAGATCAAGCACAAAAAGAGATCCTGATGAAGCACTAGATGTAGGCTTACTTCCACAATTGTGATACACACACCATGGTCTAAGACCACAGTCTCCCAAAGAAACCTACTGGAAACACAGAATGAAAAGTATTCCCCACAGCACATGAAGTCACTGTATTTTCTCCATAACCCAAGTTTCACTTCTTCCACAAAATACACTTTGTGCGAATTTCACATTTACAATCACCTACACCCACAGCCTTGTCAAGAGGTTGCTTGCTGCCAAGCTCTCTTGAGGCCAAGGAATATGGACATTTTCTTATCCTGTCAAGTTTTTTCTGCAGGAAGCTATCTTTCTAGGGTGTGAATTTGTGCTTTAAAAACCATCTGCCCTCTGTTGATTCATCTTAGGCAATGCCTTATCAAGAGGAATAATAAACCCGGTTCTAAGATGACAAGATCTAGTAATCTGACACTAAACCTCTAATTCTAGAAAGATGGGTGAAACCTGTCCTGAAATGAACTCCAAAACTGGGTCCATCTGAGACATACCCTTCCATTAGTAGGGTTCTGACAGTTTTCTCACCTGTAGAAAGACAGGTGGAAGATTTACTAGTAAAGAGCTGTAGCAAATAATGTTGCTTTCCTTCTCCCACTTCTCAGAATCAATTTATTTAATCTAGAAATGAGATCACTATAGGACAATGTTTTCACACACACATATATTCAGGGAGGTTTGTTAAAGTCAGTAAACATAGAGATGGATTGATGGCTGCTAGAGAAAGGACAATAAGCACTCACCACATTTTCAGCCAGGTAACTTTGCCCCTGACATTAGGAAAATAATTTTAACTGTAGAAGCTGCAAGTACTGCATTAAACTATGAAGAACAGATCAGACAAGTATCTTCTGGCATGCTTGATTCATCTCAGAAAAAGGAATGGGTCAGATCATAGATAAGTCTGTATCATAGAACCCTCATGTTTCTATGATACTGAAACAATACACAGCAAATAAAATCTTACTTCAGCAATACTAAACCATTTCCTTCACCAAGGAACCTTACCCTACCTTTGCTTTCCACGCAAGCAGCCAGAGAAACCTTTGCTGGAAGCCCGTCCTTAACTCCATCTTATTTTCAACACTGATAGTCTGAGATACAAGCTCTGGTCTTTTTTGAGAGTGTCTATGCTTCGGTTAAAAACCTACATGTGTTGCCTGGATTGCACAGTGATCCTGACGTTAGTCAAACAACCCTTGAGATCAGAGTGCATCACTTTCAAAATCCATTCTCATCTCCCCAGATTCAATTCTGGCCCATCCCTCCCAGCAGCACCTCAGGTGTTACTGATCCTCAGTCACTACAGCAAGCACTGCCCTGTGGACTGCAGACTGCTCTCACCTCTCCAGAAGGTAACATTCCTCCAGGAGCCAGGTGCAGCCACCTCCTGTGCCAGCTGGCTTTGAAAGCAGGGAAGAGAAAGTCTAAGTCATCAGCAGACTGCACTTGGAAGTGCACCTCCATATCAGGTAGCCACTAGCCATTGTTGACACTTAATGGCAAACTTCTCCTCCTTAAATAATGCTATGTCCTGGAGATAATTGCAGATGCAAATTGCCTAATGCACACTAGACACACTTTGTGGGTGTAAATTACACCCCAAAAGAGGAAGGACTATTTCTTCCCAATTAAAAGCACACCATCCACTCTCAGCCTATAGATTAGTGACATTGTTTTACAGCCCAACAGTGAAGTGAGGCCAGGAGACAAATCAATACCAAGTGCAGTTGCTGAGGAGTGGAGACACTTTCTGGCAAACCTGACAAAGTCTCTTTATGCATTGAACATCTGGAGGTTTTATTTTAATCTTGTTATAACAATGCCATATTTAGCAGGGAAAAGAAGTCTTACAGACTGTTCCTGAAGATACTTCAGATAGACTAAACAGACCGTTTATCTTAGGAATCTGATTTTTAACCATGAAAAAAAGGATGTTAGAACCTATGAATTATAGTTAGCTTTGCTCCTTTCTTCGTAGTTTTTTTTATTTCCCCTGGAAAAATTTAAGCAGACTGGAGGAGGAGCAGGGAGTAAAGATGACTTTTCCAGTTACAATAGGTGAAAGAAACAAAGAAGGAGTTAGGTAGGTTTTTAACTTGCATTTTTAAAAAAGATTTATTCCAACATCCTCCTGTGGATTCCAGCCTCATCCTGAGCCACAAGGGAAAGACTTACGATATTTCAGCCTTTCTCTAAGAGACTTTCCATACAAAGTAAGGGAGACAAGATGCTTTCCAGGTGGCCACTCAACTAAACACTGGGAGGAGCATGTCTTGGGTCGCTCCACTGAATCTACAGTCAGGATTCTACAGTTTTCATGAATTCTGAGTATGGCAAGGTAAGGTACATAGGTTCTCTTCAGATCCATACTATAGAAGGAGCAAGAAATGCAGTGCACCTCATGGAAATACAGCTCTGAGTATGGCCTTGCTTTTATCTACCTGTAAGCAGAAACTTTAGAACAAAAGCTTTTCTTAAGGGAAAACATTTTCAAAGGATACACTCTAAAGTCCCTCTGAGTCATACAAGGAAAGCACACTTTAACAAAAGTACTGAAATACAATGTATTAACAAGACTACTACAGAAAGCAATTGGCATGACATTCAGCTGTTCTCTTGCCAGAAATAAACTAATCAAGCCTTAAAGATATTAATTTGAATGTTAAAGGAGTTAAATATTCATCTGCCTCACAGATGAAGATAAAACACCTCAACACAAAACAGTGTTCTGAAGAACCATTGCAGCTTATACTGCAAGAAAATGTTCTGTGAATACCATTGAGCTTGGAGCAGGTAGCAACAGCTTCTTTCAGACTATTAAGGAATATTTTTGCTTTAAAAACAAAAAACAGATAACCACTCAACCTAAACAAGTAAAAACAAATGCTGCCAAACCAACTTTAATATTGAAGTCACAATAAAGACTAAAGAGTAATGCTTTAACTGCATAATCAAACAGACCAGTGGATGTGTTATGACACAGTGCTATCAGACATGGCTCCTTGGTTCACACAGATTGCAACAGAACACCCTGCCAGACTCCAGTGTAAGTTTATGACTAAAGAATTACACTTTACATGCTTACATTGTTTTTTTTCAGCAAAAAAATCAGCAACCTAGTAAAACAGATCCATTCTCAGTTCTACAGGACAGCAAAACAGAACTGTAGCAATCATCCAGAGAAACCCTAGTTCTACCCATACCCACTACTAACCAGAGCAATATAGAAGGACCACAGAACCCCTGCCCACAACTCTGTGGTGCAGACCCTAGTGTGCAACTGTAGGCTACATGGGATGGCCACCAAGCCAGACCAAGGCTCCTTCTAGCCCAGAACACAACCTCTCACAGCAGCAAATACTGAGACAAGTACAACAAAGCACATTACAACACCAGCACTAAAATTCCTCACAACTACCAAGAACAACTCCAAGAGCTAGGAGACTGTCAGGAGCAACAAGGAGCTACACACCTACCTTGCAAGCTGCCCATACTACATTTCAGCTCTATACATGCCTTCTCTTCCACATTCCTCTACAGTGTCCTCCCAGCTCTCTTCCATTTAAAGCTCCAGGTGTAGCTGGTCAGTGAAGCCTTTGATTTGTTGATGAGGAACAGCTTGTTCTGTGGGTGGGACAGCAGGAGGCACCTTGGCCTAAGCTCTCTCTTAAGGGGGTCCTACTGCAGAAAGGGTGAGGGGTTTTTATGTTGCATCTTGGTACCACTGGGCTTTCCTCACTTGATGTTGTAGTTCTCAGGAAGGGCTGCAGCTCTGTGCATTATGGAGTAAAATATAATTAGCAATTTTGTTGTTAATAAAGTAAGCTTTGTTTATTGTTTAGCACTGAAGCAAAGGCCTAATCTTGCAGCTTTACTTTGGTAAAAGTCCCATCAGTGAGGAGTTAGTGCTAGATATTAGTCACTATGTGAGCAGAAAGGAGGAAAATATTTTTCTGCTGAAATTTGGAGTTTTTTGGAGTAGATAGCAGGCATTATCAGAAAATAAATTGTTTAATTGCCTTTTGGGACTATGAAAACAACACTGTTAGAGCCAGCAAGGGACATTGATGAAGACAAATAGAAAATTAAAGTGAATTTACCAGGTTAGTCTAGGTGGAAGTTCTCAGTCTGGAAAGGATGTTATTTGGGTCTCTCTTACACATCCTTCACCATATCTCTCATGGTTGCTAAGAAACAGCAGCATTACAGTAGAGTAATCATTCCTATGCCATTCTAAATTGTAGTTAATTAGCCAGTGTGTGAAGTGGGGTTCCTAGCATGAGAAGAAAGATTAAAAGTTTCTGTTTAAATGCACAAGACAATAAAACTGAAGACGCATTCTAAATCAAAATATGAGTCAAATGGCAAAAAGCTTTCTAAAGCTCACATTTCCTGGAATGTTTTATAAGATTTGGGTAGAATAAAAGAATCTTGATTAGCTGTGTCCCATAATCTGTCCTTTTGCAGACCTTAATGAAAATTCTCAGCTTGAGTGTGAAATCTGATGGGTACAAAGACAAAGATGATGTGTTTGGATAAATTAAAAAAGAAAAAAAAAAGGAATTTGTTATGCACATAGTGTATACAGCAGGAACAGGCTTTCAGCTTAGAAGAAGGTGGGAGGTGAAATATGCTGCTGGGGTTTTTTTGAAAATTCAAAGGTACGTGTTTTATATAGAAGTTTTAAGAAACAAATTATTTGTTGATAAAGATGTTTATGTTACACAATTTTTTCCAATTATCATTGTCTTCTGCATTTCTTATTTACCTGAATAAGTTTAAACATCATGGTCTTGACAGAAATAAGTCTTGCCAGGGAATATTCTAATTAGTGCATTTGCTGTACATAGCTGTAGTCAAAGGATTTTATCATTCCATTTCCAAACACGAGTGAAAATTTGGTGTTTCATTATGAAAGAACAATGAACAAGTGCCTCCTCTTTGAAGCTCAGGACAGATCTGTCATTATCTTTCTAGCAAATTTGTGGTAGCAGTAATACTACTTTTTAACTACATCGAAGAAAGGAAATTTTAAGTATCTCAGAATCTGATTAATGTGGAAGGCTTTATGTTCTCTGTTCAGTTTTATAAGAGGATTTTCATAACTTCTCCTTGGAGAGGAAAAGGAGAAGTTGTTTCAGTGTATTTTCTTTTTTCTTTTCAAAGTAGTTATGTTGCAGAAAGTCTTTTCTAACACAAATGGAGTGGACTTCTCAGATCTCACTGAGCAGAGACTCTCATAGCCTACCCAGGTGCTAAATACCCACATTAATCACCATCTAGATCTACACTCTTAGACAGCTTTCATTTCAGCTTATTTATAAGAGCCAACATGCCATATGGTAATGATCTATTAAGCAGGATATACTCAACACCCAAAAACTGAAAGGTATTTCTGTTCAGCTTTCAGAGCTCTCAAACTAAAAAAAAATGAGAAAAATATGTTTAAATTCCTTATTTGTTAAATGTATGTGTGTATTTGTGTGTATGTTGCTATTTCCAGACTAAAATTCAAAAGTTATTACTCTATTTTCCTTCCTCTCCATAACGGTATAAAGATGCATCTTTTAAGAAATCTATGATTATTTCATTTTACTACAGATTGGGATGTCAGGGGGCTTTTAAGATGAATTGTAAATAAACAGTGGGACAGAGATCACATTGTTTTTGACCCAAAGGAGGAGCTGTGGTCATTTTTGGAGCAGCAAAGTGCTATTTTGGAAGTGGGCTGAACAACTGGCTGTTGTCAAATGTCAGAAGAAGGTTAAAGTCTATGGTCAGCTGGGATGGAGGCAGCCCTGAAGACAAGTACAGCCACTAGCATATAACTGAGCAGAACTGTGGTGAAAGGGTGATAAGGCTTTCCTTTCTCCCACTCCTTCCTCTATCCATTCTAGCTCCATAAAAAGTGCCCAGAATTTACACTTTAAGGATCTAAGGTCCATATACTTATGTTGGCCTTCAGCAATTTTACAGGGATTCTTTATATGTTCTGTTACCCTCAGATAATACAGAACAATCTTCAGTTTTGGCCATAAAAGACTATCCATGGTTGATTAAGGTTGGTAAGAGTATTACAGAAGCTTACTGGCTTGTGAAAATACAGTTTTAAAAAGTGCAGTGGACATCCCTCATAAATCTGCTTAAGACCATATGCTTAAAATGCATAAACATGTATTTTAGTGAGCAGTTGTCATTATGAAAACATGATGAGATGTGGTATGATTCAATCATATGATATGTTCTCTTTTTGGTTCCCAAATCTAAACTGTTTTCTGATTGTAAGGAATTATGAGGGACTGACAGCCATACCTAACCCTAGCACAGTGGCTTTGAATTACCTTTTATGAGATTAACCTGTGAATAACCATTAGAGTTGCTGGAGTGTAATGATCACATATTTATCTGCTGCCTTGTGAGTGCTCTTTGGCCTACACCTCACAAGGCTCCATGGCTTCTGGCTGCCCATATGCAATGCAAAGGAAAAGCAGAGCTATTCTGCACCCAGTCAGAAGCTGTCCTCCCCCTGTTCAAGGTACCTCATTCACTACCTTAATTCTGTCAGTCTCATCAAGAACTACCAAGGTATTGTCTCCCGTGCAGAGTTGGCTGCAATGTCCTGAAAGCACCTAGATGGTAGTTCAGGTCCTAAAACCTAGCTACTGAAAACAGCAGATAATTCTGTAAGCAACAACCCCTTAATGGTGTCATGGCATGGAGCAGCACAACCTGGTAACTCTGCTCTAGGATGGAAAGAAGTTTGGGTGGAGCCATGCTCTGCCTGCAAGTCTGAATGCCCTCAAGTATTATTGTGGAGAAGTTCTAAAAACTGGTGGAGTTGTAGGTGCATGGCAAATGGATTTGACTTCACAAATCCTACATATGACATGAGCAGCACCGGCCACTGTAACAGCACATGAATTGCTGTAGCAAGAAGGGAGGAGGAGGCGGTGGACACAGACACTAGGCAAGGACCTCATTCATTCCTGTGCTCCCAGCACACACCCTGGCAGAGCTCAGTGCTCCAGTGTTTCAGCTTTCAAAAGGAGCTCTTGGAAAAGGCTATGGAACAGCCACTCGGTTTCCACTTGACAGAGAACAGCAGTTCAGTCCCACTAACTACAGATTCTTTTTGGAGAACAACCCTAGAAATGAGTCAGTGAAAGGCGTAACACAAAATAGGCTGCTGTTTCAACTGGCAACTGAGGAATACACTTGTGTTGGGCTATTTTTGTCTTGTACAAGAATAATTTCCATCATTTTAATTCATTTTTCCAAGTAACACAATCTGGTCTTATTTTCCAGCTCTAATGTTGGAGAAATTTAATTTTAGTTCAAATCTTGTAAATGATCATCAGTAACTAGATGGACCAGGAACAGAGGTAAATAAATATGCCAGATACCAAATGAGTTTGCTCTCTACTCCAACTGCTGGAAAAAATAAGTGATTCCAGTTAGTTCCTTGAGTGGCAAACTTTCAACACCAGTAATAAAGGGAGACCCTGCATACTCTAGAGCACAGACCTTTAGCACAGAGCAAAGTGAACTCTGCAACAATGATGACTATGGCCAGCTAAGAGAACACTGATTTGCCCAGGAATAGACACTCACCCAATAGTCTACTGCAGGGGTTTTTTAATATTTTGTTTAATTTTGCAGATTTCTTAACTTTTCTTCATTAAGCACACTTATGTAGTATATTTAAGCTTATGATTAATTGATTAGGTTTTCTTAGTCACCTTTTGCACTGACATCTCAGAAAAAGTTCACAAGCTGCTCTGGTTCCCCCCAGGTTTTACTTACCTAGGCCGAGTGCTAGACTTTACTTTCTATATGAGTTACCTAGGAAATGAACTCAAAGCCCATGGAGAATATTTCACTACCTAGGCTGTTGGTACAAGTGCTATATTAGCAGTAATGCATAACTTCTCTGTAGAACGTTTCATCCAGCAGAGGAGGGAATGAGAAATCTTGATGGTTTAATGGATATTCCTGTTTGTAATTTTGGGGTTTAATTAATCTGCCGTTATTCCCCTGCTAATACATTTGGTCAAGGACTTACATCCTTGTGTAACTTGAATAGTGTAGGCACTAGCATGGAAGTCAATATTCTCTGCGCTGCACTCTTCTCAGGAGGTTTTTTAACAGGGTCATTATCAAAGAATGAACAATACAAATATAAATGAGCCCTCAGAAGTTATAAGCTTTGAAGATCTTTATAAAAACTGGTCCTAAATAAAAGCAAATACTTCAGCATTCACAAGCAGCAGTTATATAGACAAGAAAGAAATCTTTCATGTAGTGAGTGCCTACACAGAGACTCCTACTGATCACCACCACATGAAAGGATACCAAAGAGGAGACATGCAAGACTTCAGTTGTACAAGGTTAATATATCTACTTGAATCATGGAAAGGCAGAAGAAAGAATGCAGAACATTTAGAAGTTAAAAAAAAAATAGCCTGATTTAATTGGAAAGCATCACTTGGCTGGCTTCTTTAGTAATTGTTGGAAGCAATCCCAACTCTTTATATATTTAGAAGTGATATAATTCATCTCATAAATAATTTCTTCATAGGCAACAGTTCTCACAAAGTATGTGATTTAGTCTCATAGAGCTTGCAGGAAATAGAGCTGATCCCTTTGTCTCCATACATTTAGAACATTTTATGACAGCAGTAATGTTTCCATCATTTATTTCAGAAGCAGGGTATCTCAATAAATGCATTTAGTATCCTATGAAATGACAAAGGCTTTGGACAGTAAGTAATAACAAATGCTGAAACAATTATTACTTTTGGTCCTACGGTGTCACAGAGATGAAATTACAATATCATTAGGGAAATCTACATAAGCATATGCAAGGTTAGACTTGATTAAAAGGCAATACACTGCTGAAAGATTAGCAAAATCTAGTGCTGCTTTGTTGTCATTAAGAATGAAAGATTTCCTGACACAGGCCAGTCAGTCTCACCT
>VZTY01027441.1:127887-144703 GCA_013400935.1 Turnix velox | reverse complement strand
CCCAGCCTGTGTCCGTGCTTGGGGTTGTCCCGGCTCAGGTGCAGGACCTTGCACTTGCCCTTGTTGAAGTNGTGCTTGGAGTTGTCCCAGCTCAGGTGCAGGACCTTGCACTTGCCCTTGTTGAAGTTCATGAGATTGGCATTAGCCCATGTCTCAAGCCTGTCAAGGTCATCCCTTCCCTCTGGAGTGCAGTAAATGAGCTTTAAAATGAGAATAATATTAAGAAACTGTGATTTTTCTTTGTTGCCAGTGCATTAACTCATTAGGAATTATGATTGAGGGTCAGGGGTTCGAGTCCCCGTCCAGGTATGAGGCTTGTCAGAGTTGGGCTGATGGTTGGACTAGATGATCTGAAAAGTCCCTTCCAACCTAGATGACTATGACTATGATTTGAGTGTGTGTAGAGTCACACACACACAAAAATCCCCAAAAAACAAAAAGAGAAAGAAAATAAAAACCTCTAAAGAAACTCTTTTTGGTTGTTGTTAACAACTATTTTACATCAAGTCTAATTCACAAGTTTAATAAAATTAAGCTTTGTTGAAGATTCAACACCTTCAATTATTGCATTAAGATCTCATAATAATTACTCCTCAGACCTTCCAAAGATCCTTCAACAAAGCATGTGTATGAGGAGGGGAATACTAGCATTCAGTCCCTAATGTAATAAAGATTAAAAATGAAATAAACAAAGCAAGCAGAAAACTCCTAATGATGATGACAATTATGATGTCAAGTAAATGAAAGAAAAAAACCTAATTCTTAGCAACCTTAAATATGACTCCTCTGTTAGTAAGTTTCTGTAGGGACAAACAAGGGATTTTCACAGCTCAGGTATGCCCAAAACATTATTTCTAGAAATGAGAAAGTGAGGAATTTGATTGAAATCTTCAATCAAGCTTTATTTTTACTCCCCTGGGCAAGATTTAGGGAAATAGCAGCCTCTGCTTCATCAGGTTCTGGCATAGCTGCTCCCAGCACCTCATTACACTGAAATGACCCATATTGATATAGAAAATGGCTGATTATTTGCATTCCTGATGACTATGTAGAAAATGGCTGATATGATAAGGAAACAAAGCTGAGGGAAAAGACTTTGTTCCTATGGAAAAAGCTTCCTCCTCATGCAGGGACCAGACAAGTTTTCTTGAAGCATTAAAAATGAAAAAGGAACAACAGTTCAGCATTATTATGGCACAGGTAAGATGGAGCTGAGTTGTATTCCTGTTTCTCATGAAAACAAGGGGAATCTTGTCCCTTATGACTGCAGAGACTAGATGTGCGTTCTTGCTCCCTAATGCTCAGTCCAAGTCTTGTAGTTCCTTCAAAGGCATATCCAAGACTCATTGTAAGGAAGGATAACTAAGGAATTTCCCCAATGCAGAAAAGGAACTCTTTAGCTCTGTCAGAGTGAGTGGCATGCAATGCTGTAGCTCATCCAAGCTGCACTGCATTTCAGAAAAGCCTGTCATATGTTAGAGCAGCTCTGGGATGACTGAATTACAGATGGGACATTGTCAGCCTCTGCCAAATCCCACAGCCTTCATTATCCTACATTTACTCCCTCTTGCAATGGACTGCCATTCCCAAAACTTCATTAAGCTTGTGCAAGGTACTTTAGAATGAGTTTCATATCACAGAATGTCACATATATTGAAACACAATTCCTCTTACACTGTGTAGATGATAACCAAGGGTGTTTACAGTAACTCATGTGTATTTACTGCTGCCAAGAAGGAGTCTTCAGTAGAAGTGTTGTGTTTTGTTTTAGATTGTTTTGTTTTTTTCTCAAGCAATACCATGCAGCTACACTGCTAGAGTTTTCCTCAATGTTTTTTTGTTGGTGTGGGAAAGCAGCAGAATATTGGCGAGGAGGACTACAAATACACTCAAGTGACTCACATGTGGGTGCTGGGAAATAGATCTATCTCCTTAATTGATGTTCAGTCTTGTGTGTTTGCAAGTAAAACATCTGCACTGAGACTCTCTAGCTGCAATGGACTCAGGGGCACCTTATCCAGCCACCCGAGAATCGTGCCCTGTAGTTGGGGAAGATCAAAGCACACTGAGACAACAAGGCTTGCTGGAACCCTTGAAATATCAGCATGAGGAGGGAGTCAGTGAGCTCTCACTCTCTCTCTGTCTTGCTAATGACTCTCTAGCTAATATGGACTCTTGTTCGCAAGGATTCTCTCTCACTCTGTGGTGCCTGTGTCCTCTGCTTCCGTGTCTCCACCCAGGTGTTGCTGCAGAGATTCCCTGGTCTGTGAGGTCTCGAGATTAAACTTGTTCATTTTCTTTCATCTGTGGTTTTGTGGTTGTCCTTGTGTCCTGCCCACATTGGCTCACACATTGGCATGCACTAGGCTTTTTATAATCCTGACTCCATGCACAGCTAAACCACCTAAGCATGCGGAGAGGGTTGCTAGAAATAGAAATTTACTCTAAAATGTCCAAGGAGAAGTTTCTCACTCACTTCATTCATGCAGTAGGGGTTAATGTACCATCAAAGCACCCCATGCTTCTATCCCTCCTGCCTACTTCCTCACTGTGCTGACAACATAATTGCTATCACTGACTTCCTTTGGGGCAAGTAAGGTAGGGAGCAAACTTCTATGGAATTGGTGCCCGCTGAAGGTGAAGAAGACACTGCATGCTTGAGGAAGAAGCTTGCAGGCAATCTAGAAAAGATGAGAAAGCAATCCTGCCACATGCCCTCCAGCAAGCTCCTTTCCTGACTGAGATTCTACACATGAACTGGAAGAAAAGAGCAGCCAGGTGCAGCCAGGTGTCCCAGTTTGAGCCACACAGCTTGAGTAATTTATGTTTTAATGCCTGAGAAAACTGTTCTTTCAGAACACTCTATTGTTTACATCTGTCAGAATACAGCCAACAATGCTATGTAGGTTTCCAGATCTCAGTGTTTTCAGGCTTTGCCAGGTACAGGGTTGCATCAAGAGGAGTGTGACCAGCAGGTCAAGAGAGGTGATTTTGCCCCTCTACTTGGCACTGGTGAGACCCCACCTGGAGTATTGTGTCCAGTTCTGGAGCTCTCAACACAGGAAGGACATTGAGCTATTGGAGCGGGTCCAGAGGAGGGCCATGAAGATGGTCAAAGGGCTGGAGCAACTGCCCTATGAGGACAGGCTGAAGGAGTTGGGGTTGTTCAGTCTCTTAGAGTGAAAATGGCCTCTTAGAGTGAAAATGGCTGCCTGAACCCCAAGGAAAATTCCAAAATCCGTAGCATGGTGTTTCTTATCTCCTCAAACCCATTTTTGACGCAGCTGTCGTGAAGGCCCTGCTACTGCTAAGGTTTTGTTTCATGTTATTTTCTTCTGCTGGCACCAGCAGGTCTAAAGCTTCAGTTATTTCCCACCACTGCTCTTTGTACACTGAGCTGTTCTTTGCCAAGGACATGGACATTAAGGAATGTATCCTTCCAGCAGGCTTGTATAAGAAATTCAGGGGTTGGCAGTATCAAACAAAACTTTTTCAATCAGGCACTGAGTGGTATGTCCAGGGATTTGGCTTCATCAGCCAGCTCCCAGCAGTGTCCTTTAGCTTGTGCCTCAGGGAAACAGCTCTCTCTTGAGTGACCTGGTCCCTGTGTCTGGTGGAAATCTCTGGGAATGAAGCACCTTAATGGCATTTAGATAATTACTCCCTCTCAGGCAATTTCAAACCTGTAAAATGGGAGTGGTGGTGCTTTGTTTGATACTCTCATACTCTTCACTCTTTAGTGAGATCTCCTCCAGATGGGGACAGGAATGACAAGATATGTGATCTGTTGCCAGGCTGCTAAGAAAGAGGAGAATTTCTTTTGCCCTCATTGTCCTATTAGCATTACCACTTCAATTTCAAGGATGCTTGTGTCCAAAAAGGAGGAGGTAGCCTGTATAATACCTCTCCAAAAGACTCAACTTGCTATGTTCACAGGTACCCCTCAAGTTCTGCCCATGCTTGTTGGACCTTTGCATCATTCTGAATGAGGAGCTCATGCATTTTATTTACACCAAATTGAACTTAATTTGCTTGCTTGCTAACTTCCTGCTTATCTGGATACCATGTAAGCATATGTCCAATCCAATTATGAAAAGAATTAGAAATACAGGGAATGCTATATATTTTAAGTAAGCATAATAAGTTAACAGAGTTGTAGCACATGTCTGTGCATATGAGAGAAAAAAAAAAACAAAAAACAAAAAACAAAAAAAGGACAGAAAAACCCAACCAAATAAAAAGTGCAGCTGACTTCCTCCAGCCATTTAATTAGAAGTAACAGCACCTCACTTGCAAGACTCACACCAGACTTCCAGGGCGAAATTCATCCTTTAATAGAAGCTGGAAATTTCCTCCTATGTTAAATAAGGAAGAGCTGTGTTTCAAAGCAGTGGGAAGAAGTATGGGAACAGCAAGAAGGTGTGATATTGCTTATTATAATAACTGCAATATTGCTATAACAGCAATAAGCAGTCTCCTGCAGACTGCACTGGGTACTGATGAGCTGGTAAACTATAATGATCAACTGCAGCTCCCACGTCTCCTGTAAGAAAAAAATTCTAGTCTCCTGTAAGAAAAAAATTCTAGTGTTTCACAATTTTCCACCACGTGAGTAAACTATTTTGGATAGCAGTGAGGCAATACCACTTGTATGAGATTGGGAGTGGCAGCCGTACGTGCCTCTAGTGAAAGGAAGAGGGCAACATTCAGAGGCTTAAGTAATTTTATCACTAAATGAATCAGAATTTGAGGAAAAAGGCATGTAAGAATAATTGGGAAGGAGCCAGGGAAGATGGAAAGGGAGGGAGAATAAAACAGAAGAGGTCAGCGTATAATCTGAGCTGCTGCTTATGACACCTTTTTTTTAATCCACCAGAAACAATCAGAAATATATATGTATTTTTGAGATCTATACATATATATGTATATTTCTGAGAGGTCTTTGGGCATAAACAGACATCGTTTATTCATGGGAGGATTACCCTCTGTAAGTCAATCCATTTCACAGAGGCACTGTGTTCCCGTGTCACCTGGTCTTGATGTTCCTGCTCCAGCAGGGGGATTGGATTCGATGATCCCTTTCCAATCCCTGATATTCTGTGATTCTGTGGGTTGCTACCTTGTGGAGGAAGCTGATGCAACTAGGGCGCTGGGACAGGATTTGTTGGCTGGACCCACAAGGTTGAATTCACCAGTGGGTCAAAGCCAGTCCTAGAGAGGGACCGGGCTATGTGTTGGTGTGTTTTGTAGCCATATTTAGGGCATGAAGGCAGGCAAGGAAGGGTCTCCTTGGGATGCCTGTGTCCCAGCAGGCAGAAGCAGGGAAGGATGTGCAGGCAGAGCAGCCTGGTTGTGATCTGTCTGTACGCAGATCTGCTTGTGGAGAGGTTAATGAGACATTTGTAAGAGTCAGGCACCCGCTGCTCACAGCAATTTCACCACCTCCTTCCTCTCCCTCCTCCCCTCCCCCCGCCTAAAGATCAACAACAGCGGTGCTGCTAGCCTCTAATTACAGTTTTAAAATCCTGTCAGGTCGTGAGGATGTGATGAGCTCTAATTGTGGAAGAGCGTTTAGGGACACTTGTAATTACACAGTCATTAAGCCGGTTAAACACACCACGGTCTCTTTTGCAACTCCGTGTCAATTGGCTCCCTCCCAGCAGCGACACAAAGGCGGGATTAAGCTGGCAATTAGCGATCAGCAGGTACCGAACAATAACTCCCTGCCCCGCCGACGGGAGGCACTTCTCCCTCTGGGGCCACCGTGGTGGTTTCCTCCTCCGAGAGGCGCCCCTGGGAGACTAAGCGACCCAAGAGGGGATGTTTGATGATGCTCCCCAGCCCTTGTGCTCTTCCCAAAATCTGCCAGTGTGTGGATGCTGTTCCTCCATTTCAAAACTCTGTGAGTGTTCTCAGCTCCTTATCAAACCCAAAAAAGCTTGAGGTAGAGTGGGTAATGAGGGATAGATAAAGGGAGAAGGGAAGCCTTCCAGCTTGCTCCACGGGAGTTATGCTCAGGTAAGGGACCCAGCACCAAGTCCCTGCTCCTCCTGAATGTGCTGCTACATGGGGTGAAAACTCCTGCACTGGGGCAAAGCAGGGGCATGCAGGTGGTCCTCCTCCATGCTGCTTATGTGGTTGCTCTTCTCAGTGGTCCTCCGCCACAGCCTTCTTGACAGAATTTGTTGAAGGCTGATGTCCTTAAAAACACCCTAGGTTGACTAAAAATGGAGCTTTTTATTCTTTTGGTTTGTACCAGGAAACATTCCCCAGCCATTTTTTTAATTGCCTCATTTACTAAATGAAATTACTCTAGAGAAAACAAACAAAACTCCTGTCTGTGTGGGAGGAGTGGAGGAGGAAGGTCATTAGACCAAGCTCTCCTCCGTCTACATTTCAAACCTTGTGACAAGGCAAGCTATAGCCCTTGGGTTTTATTCAGTTCTCACAGTTTCTTTGAAGTCTACTTTCATAACTGTTCACTTCATAAAGGTCATATATATGTAGGAAACATTTTCCAGATTCCAACTTGGATTGAAGAAGTCCTATCAGAATGCAAACCTCAAGGACAGTAAAAGATGCCCACAGAGAAGCTCCTGCAATGAGCAGCTGAAGACTTCTTTTCCTGAGACAGACCTGGTTTCAATACCAATTTATCTCATATTGTCAAAAAATAAAAACTGTGGATATTTACATAAAGAGAAGAAGTGGAATAAGATCAGCCTGGATGTCCGAATTAGCCCCAAAGATTTGTTCTAAAAGCATTCCAAGCAAATTGTTGGCTTTCAGCTTCACATCCTAAAGGAAAGGAATGCCTTTGCAGAATTCATCTTAGGAGAGTGAATATAATCCCAAGGAGTCTGCATTTCTGCCTCCTTGCAAAATAAAAAGGAAAAGCTGCCGTAGCACTAGGGTCCAAGAGAGGTTAAGCTGGTAAAGTAGGACATCCCCAGCCATGGGAACAGGAAGGAACAGATGATTGTGGCAACCTTTCATCTGTACTGCAGTGCAGATACTCAGGGGACAAAGCATGGGGATGGATCCTGGAGGTGAACCGGAGAATTGGACCAGGTGATCTCTTCAGGTCCTTTCCAATCCCTGATATATTCTGTGATTCTGTGAATGGATCCTGGAGATCTGGCCAACCCAGCCATGCAGTGACTTCTCTGGAGAACAGAAGCTACAGGGCATGTATGTGGGGACTGCTGCTGGGGAAATAGGTGGCAGTGCCCTGCCAAAGCACCCTAGGGATGTCTCTTAGGCATCATGCAAAAAATCCATCCAGGCAGTCAGTCCTTAG
Source organism: Turnix velox (assembly GCA_013400935.1). Lineage (NCBI taxonomy): Eukaryota > Metazoa > Chordata > Aves > Charadriiformes > Turnicidae > Turnix > Turnix velox. The sequence goes on along the minus strand of VZTY01027441.1, from coordinate 137,403 downwards.
GCAGGAAAGAAATTACACTTTATCCTCACTATCACCCAAAGTGGGATCCCCATGTATGACTCCAGCAGTCCTGTAGCACAGGCAAAGTATCATGTTATTTTGTTTGTTCACACTGTTATCACCAGAGCTGCTTCCCTGAGCCATGGAGGAAAGTCCTCTTTTGATGTAAACCTCTTATGAACCAGTGTAGAAAGCCTGTAAAAAAAAGCTGTTTTCAATTTAAAACTCATAGAGCAGAAAGAGGAAAAAAAAAATTACAGGAGATGCGCATTATTCCTGCATGTGTAAGAGGTTTTAAGTCAATTAGTGACAAATCAGAACCACAGTATTACTTAGAGCATCTTGTCCAAGCATGCAGAAATTGTGGTCAGAAAGCCTTCCAATTGGTTGAGGTGAACAAGGATGCCAAGAAAGACAAGTCTTTGCTAGTCCTGCTTCATATGGAGAATCTCCTTATGAATGCCTTTTGAAAAGACTTAATTGATTATTCTGGAGTCCATCAGGCTAATAAACGTTTATGGCCGTGACTCAGTCATCTAGATCACATTCCACAATGCACTTAGAAGCAACCATACAAGACAGACAGACACATGTCTGTCATATGCTGCTGACGTCCATTACTCATGCAATAATCATGCGCAAATCAAGCCTGAAAAGAAAGTTGGATCTCTGCATCTTTTTAATCAGCCAGGAGGTGTAATAACTCTCTTGTCCTTGTACTGCCAGGCAAGCATTTGGGAGACATCTGCTCCAATCCCGGTTCTGCAGCAAGTTTCCACATGTGCCATGGAGTAAATCACTGAAGGATGTCACCACAATGCTAATCAGACCTTTCAGCTCTCCTGCTTCCTGGGCACAGACCGAAACAGAGGCAAATACAAGGAAGACACAACCATAAAAATACAAATAAAGATAAAGCCAGATTCCCCTACTGCTTAATCACATAAACGTACAAATATAGCTTGACGACAATGACTCAAGGGAAACAATGACCTTATCAGTGCTGTTAGTTAGACCTGAACCATAAATGAAAATAAATGATCTACTGACATTCCTTATCATCTCCCTAGCGTCTGTTGGAGAATTCAATTTACCTCCTCATATCTATTTCCTCTAGCACACTCAGCATCAGGAGAGTCTGGTTCTCCCTTCATAGGCTCCCTTTGCTATGCTGGCAGCACACTGTAGGATTTCCAGCCATTGCATCAATCTTACCTTGGCTTTCAGTTGGTGACTGCACTACTTAGCAGAGCATAAAACACCATCTTTCTCTCTCTGGGTTTGTTTTTTCTTTGCCTCTTGAGCTGCAACCTTACCATTTTCAACCACTCTGCCACTCCTTTGCTCTCCCAAGAAGCAGATTCATCAGTCAGATTCCCATGGCAGCATCTGAGAAGAGCCCCATCTCTTCACACTTAGGGCTTCGGAAGTCATGAGGGTAACAAGGAGTTGTCCAGAATCTCTTTATATGCTCACATTGGCCCTGATTCTGCTGATCCTAGCATGAGCATCAGCAGTTGCTCTGGGAACATGAGTGCAATGGGAAAACCCACTGTGAAAGGGATACTGCAGGGACAGGATGAGTTTTAGACCTCCAGCTCATGCATGTTTGAAGTTAAGCCAGAGGACTTAAGGGGCTGCTTTTCCTATCAAAATAGAGCAATTATTTATGTTTTGCAGACAGGTAGTCGATGAAAACAACTCTTGGGGGAAAGAAGAGCAGTGCTTGTAATTGCTTGGCAACTTGTGCTACACCAAATGTGGGTTTCCTAGTTCATTGGTAATTTGAGTATTTGATATATATCTTAATTTTCACTTGGAATTGAGGCAAGTGTATTTTTTAGTTTCCTGAAAAAGGGTAATTCTAAAAATTACTATAAAGATTCAGAAAATTTGTTCAAAATAAAAAAGCATATGTCTGGATATTTTCCAGAATGAAAACCTTTTTTCCTTTTTCTTTCCAAGGAGGAAGTTGCTTAGAGCCAAGACATTAAAAAAAAAAACTTTATTTCAAGAGAAACAAAAATTGACCCAACATTTTCTGCTAACCCTACTAATAATCATGAATGTGAGACCAGTTGACCTGTGTGGAAATTTTAAGAAAGAGGCAGCAGGAAGAGAGCTGCTTGTTTCCTAAATGATAAATGAAGAAAAAAAGAAAAATTAGCCCTGTACCTTCCTTAGAAGAAGAATTTAGTAGAAAAGGGGAAAATAAATTCTCTGAATTAAAGCAATAATCAAAACCCCCAAGTGACTGTGTGCTTCATCTAGGACACTGGACTGGTCAGTCACAGCATACTTGAACTGATGAAGTTGCAGGGGCTGACAAGCTGGCTTGGTTGGACACTGTCACAGACCTCAACTAACCATCTCCCTTCACTCTGCTAGGAGAGCTGCCTGAAAGGAGTGGGCATTTTATCCCGAACTGCTCCTGTCCAAGCATAGCCCCAGGTGAAGGGATGTCAAGAAGACACATGTCCTTGTCTCCCTCCTCTGGCACAGCTCACTTACATCCTACATGCAGTGAAAATACTGGCTGCACCTTGACTGGGCACAGCCTGTTTGACCTGATAACAAGTCTGCTAACCATCATACCAGTTTAGCAACAAGGCAGGTGTAATGGGGTTGTTTTTTTTCTCAGTGCCAACCTGCTGCATCTGCAGGGTTGCTGGTACCCTGAAGTACCTGGTTTACCTTGATGGCACAGCTGTGCCTGCTGTACCTTACACTCTTTCAGGCATTGCACAAATCTGTGGTGGGGCTGTTTATCTTCTGTAGGGATATCCACAATAATCAGAAATTCTGAGAAGAGATTTTGTGTGTCTGCAGTCACCCCAAATGTCAGGCTTACTCACACAGGCCTCAAAGCTCTTCTACTCCATTTGTACCAAAACATACTGTACCCCAAGGACTCCACAGATTTAAGTGAGGCTCTTCCCAGAATTGTACACTAAGTCACCATGACCCTCAGCAGTATCTGACCCTCACTCTGCACTGGTCATACATGCATCCTGGCTTTGCTCTTATGTATAAGAACTAGGAGTAACAGATGCAAATTGTAAGAGGGTAGATTCAGGCTAGGTAAAAGAAAGAAATTCCTTATGGTGAGACACTGGAACAGGTTGTCCAGGGAGGTTGTGGATGCCCCCTCTCTGGAGGTGTTTAATGCCAGGCTAGATGAGTCATTGAACAACCTGGTCTAGTGGGAGGTGTCCCTCCATGTGAGCATAATCCCTCCATGACAAGGGGATTGGAACTAGATGATCCTGAAGGTCCCTTCCAACACAAACCATTCTATGCCTCCAACACCAGCCCTGGGGTCAGAGCAAGAGAGCTGATCTGAGTTCCTTTGGTACACAGCAGTGCACCCGAAGAGCCTAGTAGCTGGTGTCAGTGGGGCCAAACACCCTGGAGTTAGATTTTAGGAGCAAGAAGTGAGCTGCACTTGCTGGATCTGGCTCCTGGCAAGATGCCAACCAGCAAACCCAGCATGCCCTGCAGGGTGCAACTCCATCTGTTCAAAACTCATTGTCCTTTCACAATGTTTTTAGCCATATTTTCCAGAGACATGCTTCAGTAGCACCAGGATTATCTCCCCACAGGTTGCCATCCTCCCATCATGTATTTGCATTGAATGTGATCCTGATCCAGGTGGGGGGCAGCTGTTTGTTAAGGGCAAAACCAGAAAGAGACCGTGGAGAATAACTAATGCCTGAGTGTGAGGGGAGCTCAGCCCAAGCTGAGCCTTCACCAAACAAGACAAAGGTGGGGGATGTCCCTTGGTGCAGAAGGAACCATGGCATCCAACACAACCTGAAGCCAGCAGTCCAACTCTGGGCTGGCACCAATGGGGGGGGACTATCTTGTTGTCAGAGTAGGGAAGTGAAGGATAGAAGGCAAGAAAGAAATTTCATCACCTTCCAAAGCATTGGCTGCACGTAGAGGCTGGTGGGGTTTGGTCCTGCCTTCATGGCTTCTGGCTGCTGCTCACCCATGAACCTGCAGCTGGAGCCTCTCTGGCATCAAGCACCATCTGCCCTTGACTGACTGGCTAACATCCATCCAGGCCCCAGAATAAAGGCTTTCTCCCACCTCCTGAGGGCTATCCCAAATCAAATTAAGCACATGATGGGAAATGTTGGCATGGACTAACCAAAGACAAATCAAGCTTGACAAACACAATTGCCGTCTATGACAAAGTAAACTGCCTGGTTGTTTGGTCATGGTTAACCTCCATTCCTCCAAGCTTTCAATATGGTTTCCCACAGGCTTCTCATAAAGAAAATAATGTTATGTTCTAGATGAATGGTCTGTGCAGTGGGTAGGGAATTGCTTGAGAGGCAGCACTCATAGCATTGTGATCAATAGTTCACTTTCAAAAAGGCGAGTGGAGTCCTTCGTGGACTTATAAAGGGCCCAGCACTGTTTGGTATCTTCATGAGTAATCTGGATTATGGGATCACAGAATCATAGAATTTCATAGGTTGGAAGGGATGTTTCAGATCATCAGGACCAGCCATCAACTTAATTCTGACAAAAACCCTCACTATTCAAAACTACATCTCTAAGCACTACATCTACAAATTTCGGAAACACCTATGGAGATGAGGCCTCCAACCCTTTCATTCTCTAAAACTTTTCAGTGTAAAAAATTTCTTAAAATCCAATCTAAACCTCTTCCTTAATAGGCTGGAAGAGTGGGCTAACAAGAAACTTAAGAAGTTCAACAAGAAGTGGTGTTAGGTCTTGCACTTGGGAAACATAGTCCAGGTGTGTAGACCAGGCTGGGATCTACGTGGCTGGAGAGCAGCTTTATGGAAAGGGACCTGGAAGTTGTACTGGACTACAACCTCTATAGGAGTGACCAGTGTGCTACTGTGGCAAAGCAACCCAAGAGAATGCTGGTCTGAATCAACAGCAGAGAGGAAGAAGTTATTATCCCACTGTACATACTGCTTGTCAGACCACAGCTGGAATACTGTGTTCCATATAAAAAGTATGTAAGCAGGTTGGACAGGGTCACAAAGTTTATCAAAGTACTTGGGAGTCTATCATAAGAGGAAAGGCTAAGAGAACTGACTTTGATCAGCCTTGAGAACAGAAGGCTTAGGGGATGCTCATTATTTAAAGAGTAGCTAGAAAAAGGTGGAGACTCCCATTTTGCAAGGAGTCACATAGAAATGGTGGCAGGTAGCATGTGCAGGTTACTGCAGGAGATATTTTAATTTGACACAAGAAATTTTTGCCTATGAGAGCAAACAGCCATTGGAATAATGTCTCCAGTGGTGAATTTCCTATCATGGTACATTGAAAAAATTCAACTGTACAGGATGCTGGGCCATCTTGTCTAAATTGAGCTTTCACCAAGAAAGGCTGGACCAGATGATCCACAAGATCCTTTCCAACTTTGGCTTCTATGATTCTATGAAACTAAAATTAAAGAAGTCAAGTTTAGCTCTGCCCTACTTTTCAGACAGGGTAAACTGGTGCAAAACAGGAGTCCCAGGAGAACAGTTTTTGCCTGATCCATAAGTCACAAGGCAAACCAAAATACATGCAGACTCCTGCTTGCAAGTCATTTTATAACCATGAACATACAACTAGCCATGAGTAAGATAAACTCAGCCACCCCATGGGAATGTGTGTTGTACTGCTTATCAGAAAAGGCTCTCCTGTCCTGAGACTAAGCCTGATGATAAACTCACAGCTGATGGGGAGATGGACAGGTGGAATTCAGCTGTATGGAGAGAGATGTTTGGCACCACTTGAGAACCTTAGAGGGTCCTATCTGGTCTCTAACTTCTTCTCTTTCATCCTATGTTCTCTATGCCTGCATTCAGGCACTGGTAAACAATGACTGTAAAAATCATTAAACACAACTTTTATTTCCATGTTACACAGTACTTCTGTTTAGCTTTCTTCTGGCCCACATGAGGTGCCCTGTCTGCCTTCAGAGCCAGTCATACAATAAGAGACAGTAAGTGTTCCCTTGCCGTGAAAGTGTTGAAAATTACAAGAGAATCCCATCAAGATAGCATTGTAGAGCACAAATGTTGTATAGACACTGTTGCATGTTCAAGAGCACAATGCAAGGATAAACAGCAATGAAACATGCCAAGCTTTTTTCATATGAAGACACTTTGCAGTGAAAGCACAGGTCTAGCTGTGTTGTTATTTCAAAAGGAGTAGCTGTTGAGTTATAAGTCTCAGATTGTAAAGGAGGTGAGGCTTGTGGTGAAAGATAATCTACTTTACTGGAGTAAATTACATATACAACCAGCAAAAAAATCAGCCACTGAAGTCTCTCTTCGAGTCTGATGTAGCAGACCTTAGACTAAATATAAGCTGCCAATAGGTGTTCCTTTTTATTTTGGTTTGCCCCATTTTTGAGAGTACTTGGAAGATACACTTTTCCATGATGCACCTAAGCCAAAGCACAATTAGATCCAATTTGCAGTCCACAAGGGGGTCTTGTCCTGAAGAGCTGCAGTAGTAACCACACCCTTCATACTTTCCATACAGTTGAACTCCATAAAAATTGCGTGTACAGGCTATATTTGTGAAAGTTGGTTGATAATTAAGCCAGTTATTATTGTATTGTAATCAGCACTTTTATTCTGATGGCAGACAAGGTAAGTCAACAGCTTACCTGTTTAATACAAATAGCTGATAGTGGAATTTTGAGTAGCTTTGGTGCAAGAAGCAGTTTTGGATAGGAATACAAAAAGGACTAGGAATAGGTAAGATTATCTTTCAGAGAAAATGAGTTTTAACAGGGGGAGTTAGTTGAGCCTTAACATAGAAAGACCGAAGGAAGATGTGTTTGCATTTTGTCCTTTGGTGTTGGCTATGAAGTTAGTGATTTAAAATCATAATGTCACTTACATTCCATCCACTTTAATACAGTTCATTGGATTACAGGTTTATTCCCTTTTGCATAATACTTTGGTGGGATTTTTAACAGCCATCATCGCTATCACTGTTGGATCTATCAACTAATTTATAATGCTTATAATTATCTTATCAGGTAGTCCAAAAGAATCTAAGAGCTTTAATTAAAACCTTTGATCAAAAAAAGCCTTCAGGAATCCTATATTCCTTCTTATTTATGTTTAAAGATGGCTTGCCAAAATGTATCTTGCTTAAAAATGAGGGTAGCTTACAGTGTATTTAAACATCTTTTAGAAGTTAATTCACTTTGCAATAAATTAGGGGGGAAGTATTTTTTGTCCAAGAGTAAAACAGCCACAAGTTTTAGCCTTTTGTTTGGTTTATAGGAAATGATGCAGACAATCTGAGTAACCAATGTAAGGAGAGTTCTTTCTCTTGAAATATTCAACAGATAGCAATGGGCAACTGAAATATCTTCATAAATATGAATTTATGAATACCTATTGGGGGGGTTAACAACTGGCCATGGCAGATGCTGTAAAACTGCCTTTTAGACCAATTCCTCACCTGGTATTGCTTCCTCTGGAAACCAATGCCATGTTTGAAATCATACTTGCTCAAGGGGCAAATCCTCATTCAGAACTATGAGGGTGTACATATAACGTGAAATATTTAACAGTGGGTAAGCTGCCCTGCTCAGGGCTGTTTCATCCCCTTCCTGATATCCTCTTGGGTAGAAAAAATCACCAAATGTGTGGTGTGAGGTAAGCACCATATGAGAACAGGCATAAAACCCTCTTCATCTCCCTCCAAGTCTTACATCTCTGTTTTCACAGTCCTCTCTTGGGATGAATTATCTGTATGTTACAGGATCAATTAGGAATTTCCACACAGGAAGGTCTGGAAAGGTACAAGTCAATGTAGAGAGATCTCTGTCTGGGGGATGTCTGCCCTCCAATTCTTTGACAGCCCAGTCACGGTGACCTCTCTCTCTTCCAAAGGGCAACTTATTTTTGAGCCTCTCAAACTCTGATTCTACATTGTGGGGCTCCATGAACCTGCCCAGCTAGATTTTCAAAGGAGGACAGTTTATTTGAGGCTAGCAACAGATTTTCAGGCCATGCTATTCACTTAGGGGATGTTATGTTGGAAAATACAGCAGGAGACTAGATGGCCTACAATTTCTGGAGTTTAATAAAACTCATTGTAATTATTAGGACTTGGTGCTGATCAAGTCACAGCAAGATGACTGAGATGTTAGGGATTTTTTTTCTCCCCACTGAGAGCAAACACTTCTAAGAACCCTATTAATCTGAGTGAGAACACACCATCTTCTACAGCCTGTAAAATGAAACAGAATGCTAGTAGCTCTAGATCATGATTCTGTGAGATGTGTTACTTCTCCCCGAGAGTCAAAAAGCCAGTATCAGGCTTTAGACAACAGACTGAGAGTTCACCTTAGTGCCTGCCAGCAGAGCACATATTACTGCAAGGTGGGTGGAATGTTTTCAGTCATCTCTGCCTGCAGACAGGAAGCACTTTGAATTGCTCCATACACAGCCTGGGCTAGATATCTTTGCTTTGTGACTGCATCTCGTAAGATTCCAGATGCCAGACTGAGAGACACACTAGGCAGACTGACAGCTTGTTGTTATTTATTTCACGTCCTTGTGGCGATGTCATCTGGAATATAGCAGGCAAGGAATAACAGCACCAACACATCCCAGCTTTGCAGGCTCTGGGGGAGCTCAACCATAAACAGCTGTTACCACAAACCATGCACAACAGCCTTGGACTTGGTGCCATGGCCAAAGAGCAATCAGTCCAGGTACTGCAGCCAGGACTATGTCCTGCCCTCCCCCACCGTACCATCTTCTCCACCCTGAGGACTTCTCAAGGCACCCACTTTGCTCTTCATCCCTCTTGTCCCAGCAGACCCTACATGATACTTGGGTAGGTAGGGAAATAACAGTGTTTGACTGGTGAAAACTTAGGAAAGACAAATGAGCTTGCAGAACTCTGATCCTTACATGTTCCTTGCTAAAACTGGACAAGTGTTGTAAATCAGCCTCTTAACAGCCCTATGTGGATACACCTTCCTGCTTCTCCCTAGATAGTGCCTACTGGTGCAGGCATCAAAGTTCCTCCATCCTGGCCCAGAAGCTGCTGCTAGGAAAGGAAGTAGAAGAGAAAAAGAACAGGCTACTGAACATCTAGCTGTCCCTGCATGGTTATTTCTCCTGCCTCCCTTCTGTGCCTGAGTACATGCCTGACACAGGGAATTGTGTCTGTCTAGGGCAAGACAGACTGTAAGGAGCATCCTACAATTTACGCCCACATGAACTGAACTCTTCGCATAGCATCACTGACAATGCTGTTACAGCAAAGACAGGCGCTAGAACCCATTGATGGCATTTTATTGTTCTTTTCTTACTTTCTCCACAGCCACCACTGCTTTAAGGCCAGAAGCACTGAACAGCATGAGCAGTTGCCAAACAAAACCAGAGGGAGAGGAGAAACCTCCTGGAAGGGAGGAAGGGAGGAAGGGAGGAAGGGAGGAAAGAAGGAAGGGAGGAAGGGAGAAAGGGAGGAAAGAAGGAAGGGAGGAAGGGAGGAAGGGAGGAA
>VZTY01027441.1:94154-127630 GCA_013400935.1 Turnix velox | reverse complement strand
AAGGAAGGAAGGAAGGAAGGAAGGAAGGAAGGAAGGAAGGAAGGAAGGAAGGAAGGATCTGATCTGAGCTTCGGAGTTGAGTAAATTAATTGTTGCTTGTGCTGCCAAAAGATGCCCTTTCTGCTGCCTTCACTCATCTCAGGCTGTTTAAGGTGTCAGTCAAGCACCATATGCTTAAGGAAAACTGCAACAAAGTGATGTGGAGTGGAGAGAGGATGAAATATTGCTGTTGAGAGGTGATAACTTTCCTTAAAAGCAGCTATTTCTTCCCATATGCCATCACCTTTCTGACTGCAGTGAGAGCAGTTGCAACAGGTCTCAGACAGTAATATGAGTTTGCTCATGCTGCTGGGAACTCCACAGCTGGCTCTGTTCATCTCCTTAGTTAGTTCCCAAAACTCTCTCACTACAGTATTGGGCTTTCTCTTGGCAGTAATGGTGATGAGTATATATTAATTTGCTGTACATTGTTGGAATTAAGGGGTTAGCAAAAGATGAAATGATCTCATGTCAGGATTGGAAACTAGGAAATAGTGTCAGGTGGGATAACAAGACACAGGACACATAGTAAATGCATAACTCCTGCTTCAGGTTTGATACCCTGATTCAGAGGTCGGAACTGCCTGCCCTTGAGAAGGGCAAACTCCAAGTCTAGGGCTCCTTCTGGGAACTGAGAAAGCCTGGGAGAGTACCTGAGAGGCCAGAAAGCTCCTCTAACCCCATGTTGATAGGATGGAAGAAGTGAAATAAGATGCTGTATTTCCACACCAGTCTAATTCTGCCTAACACTTCTGTGCCTTCTGGAAGATGCCACCCACATCTCCAGGCAGATAGGCAAGCTCATTCTGCCAACCTGTTGCAGGCTGGAACTGGATGAGTGAGAGAAAAATCCAGGCAGCCCCATCTCTGGAATGCTGCCACTTATCCATCAGCAGCAATATTTCAGAGAGGGTGGGTAGTTCAGAACCTTTCATTTTAATGTTCACTGTCATTGTTGTGGATTGGAGAATGCTTTCCACCACACCATCAGTCCAGTCCCGCCAATGCATTGGGGTGAACCCAGCTGGCCATCCAGATACTGTATATCTTGGCAGTAACTCTCTAATTAGACTTAAAGGGCAAGGCTGTAAGGCTCTAATACTGTTAATAATACTGAGTTAATTTTTTCCACTCTTGACATCTGGCACAGGGAACATACTAAAGAGAGAAAATGTCTACTATGTGAGGAACCAGGGCAGGTAATTTTAACCTGACATCAGAAATGCCTTTTGGGACTGCATGGACCAGTGATGTTAAAGCTCCAACTGTACAAGAGAGACTTGAGAGCAGGATCTGGGAGGAAAAGAGGTGGACTATTTGAACTAGGTGATGCCAAAACATCACCTGCTTACCTAATCCTGAAGGCATCAGAGCACAAAGCTGTGTCCATGGTAAATGTTTAGTTGATGCCAAAAGCAACCTGAGCTTAGCTGTAAGGTATACAAATTAGGAAGCCTTTGAGGATCTGAAAAATCTCTATCTACATCCCTCAAAAGGTCTCACACTGACTTGTATGTACTTTTTTTGCATAACCTCTTCCTACACAATCACTCATAAACAAAGCTCAGGTCTTGCCATTGCTTGACTTACTGGCATAGGCAACACCTAAGAACAAAATGCTGGTGGCTAGTGGTCTAGGTAGCTCTGAATCCACTGTGCCTGTGCCAGCAACTGGTCACCATACACCACTCTTGTCATTGCTATCCAGCTGTTCTTCAGCCTCTGCTCTGCCATAGCTGGAACTATAAGGACATATGAGCAAGACTGAGTTCTCTCTGTGTATGGCAAGACCTTTAAAAAAAAGAAAGGAAAAATAATTGTTGCGGTTCCCTAAGGAGAGGAAATAAAATGTGTGCTGGAACTTTTTTTTTTAACAACTGAATTGTAGTTTCTTAACAACCTGTTGTTTCCTATCCTTATGTACATTCTTATGTTTTGAATGAGCCTCACCCCTTCCTTTAAGCTGCATATTTTTCATTTTAAGATTTCCCGTTCAAGCTAAAAGGGCAAAGATCTCTTAAATATCAGCATGAAGCTGGGCTTACTCATGGTGTGTTAAAGGTAGCTAGCTTCTAGCTCTTGGTCTCCTTATCAGAGAAACTGAGGTCCCAAGTTCAGTGCATCTTACTTTCTAACTGATGAGTTGGACTAAAGTCCTGAATGTGCAGGCAGCCAGGCGGGAGACAGCAGAGTAATCTGTCTGTACTTGATGGCCATTATTGCCACGACAATTGGCCGCAGACACATGAACTACTGCCTTCAGGGTGTTTACTTTCTTTACTCCCTGTCCCTCTTGTATTTGCATGAATCTGTATATCCTATTTTCTTTCTGACGTCTATAACTGGGCACGAGTGAGTGGAGGGACAGGGCCATGCTCAGTGAAAAAGGCAACAACCTGGCTTTATTTGCCTTCATCTGCGTGTGTAAAAGCAAAACTTAAAATCTTTAGCTATGCTGCAAAAAAAGCAAAAGACCCAAATGAATACAAGTCCTACTTACGTCCTCAAAAGTTGGCACTCCACAACAAGGACCATTCAACAAGAGCTTCTCTCTCTAGTGCCTCATAGAACCATAGATTCACAGACCTCATAGGCTGTAAAGGGATTCACATGAATTCTGTGAATTCATAGGTTGTAAGGGATCATCTACACAAGATGGCCCAGCACCTTACAGCTGAATCTTTCAGTTTGCAATTTTGGAAAATCCACCTGGAGACATTATTCCAATGGATAATTGCTCTCACTGAGGAAATCTTTCCTCCTGTGTCCTATCAAAATCATCCCTGCAGTGACTTGTATATGTTACCTGCCATCTTTTCCATATGATCCCCTGTAAAAAGGGAGTCTCTATTCTCCTAGTGGCATGGAGCATAGTGACAAGATCTCCCCCAAGTCTTCTTTTCCTAAGGCTGAACAAACTCAATTCTCTCAGCATTCCTCTTATGACAGGTTATCCAGTAATTTGATAAATTTTTTGATCCTTTTATGGATCCTGCTTAGCCTGCCTACATATTTTTTAATTAGCAGGGATAAGAACATAACAGAGTATTCCAGGTATGGTTGGACAAGAGCTGCATAGAGTGGGATAACAACTTCTTCATCTCTGCTGGTGATACTGCTGTTGATGCAGCCCAGCATCCTGTTGGCTTATGCCACAGTAGCCCACTGGTCGCTCCTATTAACCTTGCAGTCTAGATTGACTCCCAGGTCCTTTTCTACAATGCTGCTCCGCAGTCAGATGGATCCCAACCTGGTCTGCACACCTGGACTACTTTTCCCCAAATGCAAGACCTAATACTTCTTGTTGATCTTCTTAAGTATATTGTTACTCCACTCTTCCAGCCTACCCAGGAGGAAAGGTCTTTCCCGCAGGAAAGACCTCTTCTCCACTCGGTCTTGTGCCAGCAACAAACTTTATCTGTAAGTGGAGGAAGAGTTGAGTGTCTGTGTTTGCATTGACCTGTTGCGGTTCCCAAGTACCTATACAGACCGAAGAGAAGAAAGTGTCAAGGACATTTGCCTTTTCACCATTATGACTAACTCACATATTTTGTTTAATAGCAAGATAGTATTTTCCTTCTGCTGTAGCTTTTTGTTCATGTATCTTAAGAACCCTTTCTTGTAGTTTTCTAACAGCTCTGGCCACTTTCAATTCAAGCTGAGATTTTGTTTTTCTAATGGCATCTCTGCATGCCCTGGCAATGCCTCTGCAGCTCTCAAGTGATATTCATCTGCTTTTCCGTCTCTGGTAAACTTCTATTTTGTCTTTAATCAGATTCAGAAGCTCACAATGAAGCCAAGGGGATCTCTTGCTTTATTTACTTCTCCTACCTTTCAAGGGTCTTTGCGCTTCTTGAGAAACACACACCACTCACTAGTTCATTTATCTTTCATGGAAGCTTCACATGGAATCCCTCCCTCAGCTGAGCACTGAGCAGGCTCTTCTAAAATCTAAAATCTTGGTCTTTCTACTAACCATCAGTGTGCTCAGCAGGATCCCAGAGTCCACAACAGTGTGATCACTGCAACCAAGACTATCACTGCCTGAGATCTTATTAAATGGGTTTTATTGATAGCAGGTTCAGCAGTGCCTCTGGCTGGCTTATCTAATATTTGTATGAGGAAGTAGTTGTGTCATGACCTTGATGGGACATCACCTGGTGTTTTCTGCAGCCAGACAACCAGCAGCTTTGCAAACAGGCATCAAGAGAAGCTATAACAGGAGGGGCTTCTGTGGAGACTGCACTAAACCTGGCAACTCCTACTTCCCAGACAGGACTTGCAGGGTTTAGAGCAGGCTCCATTTGTTTCCACAGTGGAGAAAAAGAAAACAGTTTTACAGCCTTCTTCCTCTGCCTGCTCTTCTGTATAATCCAAGAGAAGTCTCTCCCTTTGGATCAGGAACAGGACTTCACAAACAGCCAGCTGCCGCCTAATGTACATTTCTCAGGGGATAGAACTGCCTGCTATTTATTCAGACATTTTGTTCCCAACTTTTATTGCCCTGCTTTATATAGTAGGCAAGGTCAGAGCCTTTGCAATATAAGAATGGTGTCATCAAGATTTTTTTTTCTGAAGAACAGCCACCATGGTGCAAAAGAACTAGGTATGCATGACATGGAAAAGAATGTTGTGTTTTTCACCTGGATGCTTAGTTCAATTATGGAGAGATAAAAAAAATTGGAGGGGAGGATGGGGGAAACATTGTCTTTTCAATCTTTTTCCCCACTTTTTAATTACATAAGAGGCAGCACTACTTTGAACACCAATCAGTTATCTCGTGGCTGCTACGTGGATTAGTACCAGTCTGTGGTTTCTCAGAAATTAAAAGCACACAAGACAAGCTGAATTAAAACTATCATTGTGAAAGAAAATTGTTTAATTTTTTTTTTTTAAGAAGTTAGGCACTAGGAAATGTGCTCTGTTTTAACTCATTTAACCTGCTTCTACTCACATAATTCCCCTTTGGTAAGCACACTATCATTGTTTGGGCTGGATTGGCCACAGAGATGACAACAGATGCTTTCTCCTACCTCTGTCTTCAAGAAGAGAAGGGAAAGAGTCAAAGATACATCTTTTTTTCTCAACAAATAATCTAGTTTGGCCCAAGTATGCAAATACATAGATTGAATCCAAGGGCTGAAACTAGAAGTGCACACTCTTAGGGGGATTTGCAGCAGCACCATTTTAAACTTGGGAATTCAGATATTGAGATTGGGGTGACTCATACAGCAACAGGTCAATATCAGCCAGGCAGAGTTATCCACAGACCAAGTGTTTATATGGAAATTCAAGAACTGGTGGGTTCTGCAGAAAGATGTCATTGATGGCTCCTCTGTGTGGCTCAGCATGAGTTTTGTTTCTGGAGATTGCTTAAGCAAAGAGAATTTCCATGTGAATTCCAGAATTCCACCTTCCCTCTCAAGCCAGGAAAGCATTATGTTCCCCAACAAAATAATCAGATCTTTTCTGGACCCACCAGTGGAAGCCTGGTAATTACTAGGGCTATAAATGAGGAGGATGCTGTCTGTCATTTGGGCTCCAGGGCTCTAAGAGCTTTGACTTCTGACAGAATGCTTTCAAATTCACCCTTCACCTGAGTCCTGACAACAGGAAACACCAACAAACAAACAAAACATTCTTATTTTGAAGATACTTTTCAGCTTTCTAAAACATTGCTTCCAGCCTTTAACTTCTTTGAAAATGAGATCTACCCCAGAAAGGTACAGTCTTGACATTTCATTCCATCTTGAGATGAAGCATCTGAGACAACAAATCTTTTTTTAAACATTTGTTTCCTCATTTTCCTCCAGCACCGAGATATAGGGGCACCAAACTCTGCCATGTTTCTGTTTTATGAAGCAACAGTAAATCACTTGTAAGTCTTTATTACAAGACTAATCAATCATTTCACTTTGTTGCAGAGTTCCAGAGATGAAGGCATTATTTATTGCTGAGTCTTAAAACCATTTACATTGATAACATAACTTCAGTATACGCAGTAACCTATATCCTATTTATGGCATAACTTGATGTCCTAATTTACAAACTACCTAAAATTCCATTGAAAGATGATCCATAAATTAAGGCTACCAGGAGAAGATTTCAAATACAGCGTAGGCATATAAGGTGTCATGACATATAACTCAGTGAAATCTTTTTTATTTCCAAGTGGAGGAAAATTTCAGAAACAATAGTCCCTCTTGCCTCAAAGACAAATCATTCTCTGTGAAATATTATAGCTGTCCCATATTCAAGAACATCCCTGCAGTAGCCAACAAGTTTATTCACAAGAGAAAAAGAAAACAATTTTACAAAGCATCCAAAGCCACTGTTTTAACTCATCTTCAAAGAAAAGTGACAGTGTCTCTACTCTTTCAGGCACACTTGCCAGGCTGTGAGAAATCCCCACCAAGCTTAGAGGTGGAGGCTTCCACTGCTGCAAAACTTACTGAGTTTTGTGTAAAGAAAAGCTACAGGAATAGATCTGCAATGTTAATCTCACAAAATTTCGTATTCTCAAAATTACATGATGTATGTGGCAACCATTTAGCATTTGACTTCAGCTTCAGGGCTTCAGTAATAGATCATCAGCAGTGACGTGACCTAAGGACAGAGCAACTGCTTCTACTTTGACTCCAAGGTATGACCCAAAGATTCACTGCCTTCATCCTATTCCCTAGGAGGGAATAGGGTTCAATTTCATATGCCTGTGCCACAGGCACATGTGGAAAAAGAGATTTTACCACATCCCTGTAGGTCATACAAGCAAGCTTGAATTAACCAGTGAGGATAACATTATGTTCAGATGGATTTTCAAGGGTCTGACCTTAGCACTTAGGTGTTCAAGTGAAGCTGACTCCCTTTGCACTAAAGTCACAGAGCACAGTGGTAGAGAAACAAGACCTATCTTGCAAAAGATGTCATACTAGCATCTTCATATGCTTTTTCTCTTGAAGATCAAATCTTCAGAGGTTAGGAATACATTGGCCCATAGAAACAGAGCTGGTTTATATCAGTAAGGAAGCTGTGAGAGCCCATCCTCATGGTATCTCCCTACGGTCTAACCACAGGGATGTGTTTAGTTCACTGATCACCATTCATGTGCCAGAGATCAGATGTAGATTTTGATTTCTCAACAGTGATCTCCAAATGCTTTGTCATAGCAGCATCATCTCAGCTGACCACAAGGGCAGGTTAAAGGCTGTTCCATAAAACAGCAGGATGGACATAGTTGGATTAGTGATGGGGAAGGTAATATAGTGCCAGAAGAGAAAAAAGACACTCATAGGGAATTCCAGTATACATTCCATTCTACTTAGCTCTTCTTCTACAACTAAAATTTATCCTTTTTATAAAGAAAACTTCTTAAGCTATTGGCAATGATCAACATGTTAGATTTAAATAACATGGAATTTCCCACTGAAGTGTTGTACTAAGAAAGCTGAGATGCTGCAGTGGTGTGAGAGAGCATGAAGTTTTGCACAAGAAACTATCTTGGAAAGGTGAACTAGGACTTTTCATGGCACTTGTCAGGGCAGCACTGAAGTTCAGCATTATCCTTTCCTGCCCAGCTACTAAATATGAAAGGCTAAGTCATTCCACTTAGTGTAGATGTCAGCAACCCATTTAACTAAACCAGTCTCAACCTAACCATGAGTACGAAGGGCAAATCGTGTTCAGCCCTGTTTCCATTTGAACATTGTGTTGCAAACATGGAACTGCCAGTACTGTGCAGCTCAGCTAAAGGGATTTTGACTCCTTTGCCTATGAACCACTTCATTTTTAGGCTTCAGAGTCCCTGGCCCAGCTCTTGTATTTTGGCATTATGCTTTGGCACCAAATAGTTATAGAATAATAGAATGATTTGGGTTGGAAGGGACCTTAGAGATCATCTAGTTGCAACCCCTCTGCCATGAGCAGGGACACCTCTCACTAGACCAGGTTGCTCAATGCCTCCACCCTGGCCTTAAACACATCCAACACAACCTCTCTGGGCAACCTGTTCCAGTGTCCCACCACCCTCACAGTAAAGAACAGCCTAAATCTATCCTCTTCCAATTTGTGTCCATTACTCCTAGTCCTCTAGTAAAAAGTCAGCTAGCTAATCGAATGAGCATGTTTAGGTAAATGCAAGGAATTTCTCTTTATTCAAAGACACTCTGGAAAGTTCTATAATCTTTTCATATAGAAGAGACAGAACACAATGGAAAGCAAGAAGGGGATCAGAGCCAGGGTCTGCCCAGGTCCATATCTTATTTCTGAGAATAGGCAGTATACAACACATGGGGAGAGAAAACAGCAAGCAGATCCTTCCTGCTAGCTTTGAAAAGCCATTCTTTCAAAATACACTCTGAAGCTGTTTCTTAGCAAGTGTTGAATTCATTACAATAGAGAAAAAAAAAAAGTGTTTTTAATTTCTGTAAGAATCATGCCTACACCAATTCAAACATACAGAGGCTTTCTAAGATAAACCTAAGTGAGATATACTAACCAAAATGGGAAAGTAGTGCTCTTGAAACACCATTCCCAAAGAAAATGTCAGCAAACAAAAAGGTAGCTAGTCAGGAAAAAACAGGGGTTTGCTGGTGTTAACTAACTCACAAATCTGCATGCAGTGCACATTGCAGAGTCACGTTTGCGTAGGTGAGAAAGCCATGTGTGTGGTAGGTAACGAGCTGGTGCTGGTTTCTGTGTGGCAGGGAGTTTACCTCCAGGCTTTTGGTGAGCCAATGGAGGTGTTCCCTTGCTGGCTGACTGCCAAGAAGAAAGGAGAGATGGGGAAGGCAGGGACAAGGCAGGCAATGAAAGGCCCAGCCTCTTCTGGAGTCTGTGTGAAGAACATGCATTACACAACCAGAGGAAACACTGCTTTTCAAGACTAGGAAGCCCAGGGCTACTGTGCCTGCAGGAACATCCCTCAGTTCAGAGCAACCTCACCTCTTTGCAGCTTCTCTGCTGCAAATCACCCACCTGGTCACTTTGGGACAGGGAAAGATGACATCTGGGTCAATCAGCAAGTTTTCTCTTGGAATCTACATTTAAGCCCTTCCTCACTTGTAAAGGCTGCAACTGAGAAAGTTCTAGGGACCTGGATCATTATCTCCCTTCCCTGAAATCCCTCCTTTTGTTTAAAAGAGCATATTTGGATTGGCTTAAGCAAAGGTTCTCCATCTTATCTAAACAGTGCATTAGAATCTTCCTGGCAAATGCCAGGCATGCACCAAAGCAAAATGAAACAAATGCTTGTTTGTTCTTCACATGGGAGCTGGTATTATACTGTGGCTGAGAAGGATGGGAATATCATCATGCTCAAGGCATCTACACAAGGGGTGGTCACGCTCCAGCTCTGCCTGCCTGTGACATGTGTGCCACTGTGACTGCTGACAGTCATCTCTCTGATAGCCCCTTGTAGGGTTGTCACCGTCTTCCCTCTGAAGGTGGGAAAACAAGGCTCAGAGTTAGAGCAGAAGGGATTCTCCTCGCCAGCTCAGCTAGGACTCTGAAAGCCAGCCTGCATCCACCTGTGGTGAATCAATAAAGTTGCCATGAGAAGAAGTTCTTAGTAAAGGCCTTCAAGTTCCCATGTAGACAAATCAGGCTGCGTGAGACAGGAGATCCTGTGAGGAAGACCTGGGTGAAAATCAGGGATGAGCCAACTGATTTCAGACAGACACAATGAATGAACAGAGGGAGGATAAACCCCCTTGCCCCTAAATGGTGGTGCTGCTCTGAACAAGGTAGAGACAGAGGAATAAAGAAAATAAAAGGCCCTGCCTCTGAAAAAAATAGTTTCATTAATTTTGCACATCAAAAAGACCACTGAAAGACTTTCAGCCCTATTGTGTGCAGCAGCAGCAATAAGCCTGTGACATTTAATCACCAGTGCTTGTCTGGCTGCTTCATATGAAGTCAATCCAGAAATGCAGGTTCACGTCAGGCTCTGACATAACGCTACAGGATTCAGAGGCCAAAGGGCCTGCAAAACAGTTCCAAAGTGGACTTACCTTCATTGCTCCTGAAGCATCTTCAAAAACTAATGTCAAAATGCTCTCTAGTTTGTTTTGTTTGTTTGGATTTTTTCCAGAGGTATCATAAGGTTTTTTTTTCCAGTGTGGATGAATTGAAGTACTGTGAGGATTTCTCCACGGGGTAAGAGTTGGCTTCTAGCACACTACACAGCACAATGAGGATTATGACTCACAAGACAAATAAATTTACAGCGCAGTCCATCTCCAGCAACTCCAGAATGAGAAGCAGGGCAAAAGTGTCTCTGTAAGGAAGGTGAGGGCAAGCCTGAGAAAGGGACAACTGTCTAACACAAAAATCACATTTCTAAATAAAAACAAGATCCTGGACACAAATCAGACATTCAACACAGTAGGCACAGCTTCAGTCACCAGGTTTGGATCTACAAATATATCTTTCTCTCCCAGCCAATGTAAGCTTCCTTGTGTAAGAAGAACATGCTGATGCTGGAGATAGGATGAGCAGAAGAAGAAGATGTCTACCATTGACACCCAGTGATAAGACAAGGGGCAGTGGGTGCAAGTTGAAACACAGGAGGTTCCACAGAAATATGAGGAAAAAAATTCTACAGTGAGAGTGATGGAACACTGAAACAGGATGTCCAGAGAGGTTGTGGAATCTCCTTCTCTGAGGCATTCAAACCCCACCAGGACACTTTCCTGTGTGACCTGCTCTGGGTGTTCCTGCTTTGGCATGGGGATTGGACTATATGATCTCTTGAGGTCCCTTTCAATCTGTGACATTCTGTGATTCTGTGACCACAGAAGGCTCTGAAATGTCCACTGTACTTCATTTGTGCAACTCTTGTAGAAGGAGTGGCTGGGGGCCTTGATGAGACAAGTGTCCCTCCATGCTACACAGCACATAAACATAGTTTTGGCCTTGGGCAGCTTCAAGAGTGGAGGCAAGAGGCACACTGGGAAGTGAAAAATGCTGACACACAGCCAGTGGCAGAATCAGGATTTTCCCTGGCACCAAAGAATAGACATACATATACTTCTACTCTTTTGACCAAAGCGAGTAAAAAAAATGCACTTCCAGTCAGGAGAATGTAATCTCTGCTCTGCACATGAAATATTTTGGGGCTATCAGCTTAGAGTTACTGTCTGGTCTCAGCTCAGACCACATCAGTGAGCACCCCAACAGTCCCAGGCCAAATTTGTCCTGGCATCACAGCTTTCCCATAGCAGAAGATCCCTTGGAAAACAATCAGGCCACCTGAAAACTCACTTTCACCCAGCAGTTTCTGGCAGACTGAAATGCTATCTAGGGCTTGGAAAACACGGCTTTACTTGTTTTAATTAAAACCAAATCCCTCCACCCAGACTTCCCTCTCCATCACTCCCGCTCTCTCTCTTTCCCCAAATGTCTGACGCATTTTAGCAGACATGTCATCAGACTCCAGTTTAAGGGAGGGGAACAGCCATCTAACACAGCATCTTACATCAGTATCCCACCCTTCTCTTCTCTAGGGGAACTGAGGTGATGGACTTGGCAAGCAGAAGGGCTGCCATGTAAGTGAAGGAATACACTTACGTGTCAGCAAGTATGTTCTTCAGTTGGAAAAGAGAGTGTGCATAAACATACAGCCCTAATGAGATACCAGTTAGGTTCAGCCTGGAGAAGAGAAGACTCATGGGGGATCTCATAGCAGCTATCAATACCTGAAGGAAGAGAAGGCTGGAGTAGGACTTTTTAATAGGGTCTAGGATGGCAGGACTAGGAATATCAGATGTAAATTGGAAGAGGGGAGACTTAGGCTGGATCTGAGAAAGAAGTTCTTTACTGTGAGGGTGGTGAGACACTGGTTGCCCAGAGAGGTTGTGGATGCCCCCTCCCTGGAAGTGTTTAGGGCCATGCTGGATGAGGCATTGAGCAACCTGGTCTACTGGGAGGTGTCCCTGGCCATGTTAGGGGGGTTGGGATTAGATGATTTTTAAGGTCCCTTCCAACACAAACCATTCTATGATTCTATGATCTGCCCAGTGTTTCCCAAGCACCAGCAGGACTGAGATCTGGAAGACTGAGGTGGGAGTGAGATAGCATTCTTCTTACATCATCAGCAACAGCTGACTCTGTGTGAAGCAAGCATGTAAATCTCTAACAATGCTATAAATTGCACCACCTAAAGAATAAATGTAAATGCATCTAGGATTTTAAAATTAGGAGCAGAACTATATGCTCCTTCAGCCTCAAAGAATAGACCTTCCAGTCCATGTGGGTACCCATGCCACTTCTGTCCATCAGGCTAGTTCCAGAATTTCAAGAAAACCTTACCAGCACTTTGAGACCCAGACAGTACCCAGCTGCATGGATGCTCGGGGCTGAATCTTTGGTGGAAAACCAAGGGAAATTGACACTGTCTTTCAATGCTGATGGAAATGTTGAACTCTGTGTTTGGTGCTCTCACCAGGCAGCTCATGGGTGTTCAGCCTTCAAGAGACTCTAGTTGTTTATTTAGCTGTCTAACTGTGGCTTTAAGACCTAATTTTAGACTCGCTACTTTTGAAAATGTATCTTGCCAACCTTACCACATATAACTAAACACAAATTTTGCCATTCACCTTGCACTCAGGAATTTAATTTCAAAACATCACTGGTTTATTTTAAGACGTGGGAAATATAACTTTTTAGGCTACCTATTAATTAGCAGAGAGTGATTAGTAAAGGATTAATTATTACAACAAATAATCCAAATAATCCAAGGGCAAATATGTCCCAAGGAATGATACATGCATGTGCCCTGAAATTCAATTAGATCTGTACATCTAACTAAACCTGAGAATTTAACTGGGACGAAACTCACAGCAGAAGCAAACTGGTGCAGGACCAGAGTTTCAGTAGAATAACTGAATAGACCTCACTCTACTTTCTTCCTCAAAGGAGTTCTGGGTTTACTTTTTTACCAAAACAAGGTGTATAAATATTTACCATTGATTAGAGCTAATTCTATCCCAGTATAGAATACTTGCTGTAATTAGTGCATCTTCTTCACTGAATGCAACTGGATCTGCTGCTATATCTATGTACCCCTAAAATGGTGTAACTACATCAGTTGAAACTGGAAGACCAGTGGATATCATCTGTTTGGACTTCTGCAAGCCCTTTGATACATGGCACACCTTTCTCTCTAAGCTGGTGAGATACAGATTTGATGGGTGGGCTGTTTAGTGGATCAGGAACTGACTAGATGATTGCTGACTCACAACTAAACATTTCTAACTAGCACACGACTGCTTAAGGAACTACTGCAGGGAAGTCTACATGTCACTGATTTATGGAAGGAGCACAGAGATACACTGAACCTGGTGCATTTCAACCCAGATTTCAAACTCCATAACAACATTTCACCATCTGGCATGCACACAGTGCTGCCGAGCTGAAATGCAGTTGATGTGTCTGTTTCTTTACTCACTGTGACATGGATATCTAGAAATCTATTACAAAGAGCAATTTCTAAAATACTTCAGTTCTGCTCTAGTAAAATTTGCAAATATAATACAAATATTCATTTGTTTCTCCCAGGAAACAAAGTAAAGTATACTCAGCCTGCAGCAATGCTGGTAGCTGCCATGCAGTTCCAGCCATGGACAAAATTGAGTACCAGAGGCTGGAGGACTACCTCAGGGCAGCACCATTCACCAGGTTCCCTCAGAACCTGTGAGTTGCCAGTTCTAGAGGCAGGCAACCTACTACACAACCACAGGAAAGGTCCTTTGGCTTCTTTTCAGGTGGTCTTGTCTGTGATCAGCCCTACTATAGCCTGGGGACAAAAGAGAAACCACCTCTCTTGTCTTTTTTGCAGGGTAAAAGCTACTACTCCAGCACTTGTTCTCAGTATGAGTAGCTCAGATTATGGAACAAAGACATTTTGTACTTCCCTCTCTGTCCCCAGAGCTAAGGGACGTGTCTCTCCCCAGTGTCTGAGGTCCTCAGCTGTGCTTAGAAGGCATCAAGAATGAAAGGGTGCTATGCTTGCAATTGGAGTGAGGCTGGGTCTTTCAAGGTGACTGTTCTTCTTGGCTTGATGCAGAGCTCACTGAAGGACTTTGCATGAAGACTGCAGGTGATTTTTTTCATTTGATTTGGTAGAAAAATTTGGAAACATCCCCAGAGTGAATAAAGGTTTGCAGCACTAAAGTTTGATTATATGCTTTACTGGGCAAGATCAAGGCACAGCCAGACTTCTGATCTGAAAAGTCAGGTTGTGGGAAGCAGAGAGTATGGAGAATGAAGCAGAATTTAGATAAAGCACAGGTAAAAGAAACAGAACACTGAGAAGCAGGGTCTGTCACCCTGGAGACTCCTTTGAAAACCCCAGACAACATTTTATTCAGCATTAGAAATGCAGACTTAAAACTAGCTATTGCCAAGACTAAGGTCTTCAAACAGCTGTAGCAGCAGCTCTAGTAGAATGAATTACAGAATCATAGAATGGTTTGGGTTGGAAGAGACTTTAAAGATCCTTATAGATCCAATCCCCCCTGCCATGAGCAGGAGCACCTCCCAATAGACCAGGTTGCTCCGTACCTCATCCAGCCTGCCCTAAACACTTCCAGGGAGGGGGCATCCACAACCTCTCTGGGCAACCTGTTCCAGTGTCTCACCACTCTCAAAGTACTTTAAGTATTGTAGGAAATAGTAGATACAACAGAGAAACACGGGAATTAAGCCTATGCTTGCTGCCTGTGACATTATAACACTGCCAAGCTGTGAGCCAAGTGCCTCTCCCCTTCCTTGATCCAGCTGCCAGTTTCACTGCCGAATTCTCCTGTGTTTACTGTTGCAACAGGAGGAAGATTATCATACAGAGCATATAAGACTTGGTCATCTGTAGTCTTCTAAAACCAGCAGATGTACAATGCTGCAGTAAAAACAACAGCACAATCAGTAAATGAAATTATGTCTGTAGCTGAACGACGACAACAAGTACGCTATTGGGAAAATATTATTCATGTGCCAGGTAGGCAATTACAGACATGCACCAGTCTAGGAGCATTTTGTGAAGTGGTGATAAGATAGTAGCAATAATAAAGTTAACTGTGTCTCCACTAGCTGTTAAAAGGCTACTAGAGAAGAAATGAGATTCTTTGACCTCTGGCATCTCAGATGTCTCTCAAGATTTCCAGAACAGTCACTTCCAGCCTTTAAACCTTTGTCTGACTCAACAATTCTACCATGCATAGTGGTTGCAAGGGTGAAACCTAAGAATCCTCTTTGCTGCGTGAGGAAAACACCCCTCTCAACCAAAAGGCAAAGACATACAAAGTCAACATGACTTATTCACAAGCCTGACAGTGAGATGTCCTTAGGGGTTTTTCTAAGAGATATTTAAGCCTTTACTTTGCTGACTACAATAACAAATAAAAACTGAAAGCTGTTATAGCTGGATTTGAAAACTTTCTCCTTAAAGTATGAAAGAACCCAGCAGAGACCTGTTAGGATTTCATAGCTTTCACCTGGAGATCATGTTGGGTAGACAGTCATAAAACTGGAGCAAAAAAAAAGTAACAGGCAAAATAGAAGGAGAAAGTGAAGCAAAAAAAAAAAAAGTGTAGGAGGTGAAAGAGAAAGAGAAACAATTAGAAATAGACACAGCCAAAGAAGGGTGTTGGCTTAGGAAAAGAAAACAGCTGAGGGAAGTGCATATGCTGCTGTGTCAGGAGTGAAGAAGAAAAACTTAAAAAAGAAAAAAAGGGGAGGGGGCAGATAGGCTTTTTCTTATTTCAGGAAGTGAAAAAAAAACTGGGGAGATTTGGGTTCAGTTCCTGCTTTTTCCAGAAACTGGACAAATTAATTTACCACAGTTAATGAGTGACTCAGATGTAGCATTACCCCTAAAGCAATCACGTCTAAGATGCTTAAGCATCTGTAAGGATCTGTTCCACATTGCTCCTCCTGTAGGAATGGATAGAGGGATTTTTCACCCCAGAGGGATTTCAGGAAAATAAATGTCTATCTGTCCAGTGCACAGGCAGCTTGTATGGGTATTGAGAGATGAAGGAGCAGGTGGTGGGGACATATCACCTGGAGGAAATCTGGTCACAAGCTGACATTATACTTAACATAAGCACCATCACCATCAACAACTAGCTGGGAAGACAACTACCTGGCACACAACAGGGGACAGCAGCAGGGTACCTAAGCATCCTCAAATGCAAACTGCTTACATTTGTATCAGCAAGTCAAAATACACCTGAAACCACTGGAATATGCAGAAGTATCTTATGTCTGCTAAAGAAGTACTGCTATTCTCTTGGAGACAGCTAATATCCACCTGGACACTTTTAGTTCTGATGTAAACAAAATGTTTATGAAGCTGAACAAAGAATATTGTCAGACAGACCCAGAAACTAGCAAGAAATTTGCAAAGATATCCCAGAGAAAAATGTTATGCTCAAGCAGAATATGTTTCTTCTGTCATTTTCGGTTAGGTTCTTCATGCAAAATTGGGCAATTTCTCATAATTTCTGGACACCTCTATAAGAATGTAAGTACAGAGGACAGACAGAGCAGAAGAAGGCTGAAGGCCTGAATGGTTGCTAAGCACTCCACGGGGCACTACTACTGGGCCTTTGGATAAGGATCTGGGGACCAAGAGCTGAATGAGAAGGAGAAGAGGAATTCCCAGATACTGATCCCAAATACTGATCCAGTCCAAACTGGTCAATTTTTCAAACAGGAAATTTTCCTCAAGGAGATACTGCTTTATGTTCTTTTCTTTATTCTGCCCACCTGCTGAGGTACATATTCCCTCTTTCCTAGCATTGACTTCAACTCTCCCATCAGTTGCATGTTTAGACCCTGTTCCAGACTCAAGAAATTTGCATTTCTGGTTCAGTGAAATGAACAAATCAAAAATGGTGTGGTTTTTCCTCCACCTCCTTATCTATCTTTCTTTAAAGATTCATCTGATAGAAAAGTGTCAGAATGATAGTTACTGAGGCACCAGTGCTGAAGTCACACTGCTCACTACAATAAGGTAGACCTTGCTCCTAGGAAGAAGTGATTTAATCATAACCATCACAACATAACTAATCCTAGTACCAGTCCTCACAGGAGTCACTGCCTCTTTCTTTGGTATATCTCTTTAAAGTTGGATGCTGAGAACAAGTACTTTCAGCTACCTTTATGTTGTGCTTCACTGTAGCTAAATTTCCCGATACTGAGATGTCTTTGTTCCCCCTGGGGCTCCTCCAGTTTTGCAAGTATCTCACAATCTTTAATTTAATTTTCCTTCTGCCTACCTTAGATGCTGAAACTTGCAGTCTGGTCAGCCTGGGAAGCTAGTTAGAAGAATTATGTCCTTACCCAATACCACTGCCTATACTACTGTTCAAATACTACAGTATTTGAGGAGGTGGGCTACACCTTTGAAGGTCCCTTCCAACTCTATCATTTCATGATTCGGTGAAAATCTGCCAAGCCCAGAGCAGGAAGATACAAATCCTAGCCTCCATTTGTACCACTCATCTGGATCCAGCAGAGACATGGTTATAAGACACATGAACAACTGTGTGCTTGTACCACAGCTTGAGAAGCCAGGTCAGAGCCTTTGTAGAACTTCTGGGTAAAGATTTAATCCAGGAAGCTTCTAAGCCCTATGGCAATTACATCCAAAAGACATTCTTAAATTAACTGTGCAGGAGCATTTGATAACATCAATAAATTTACAATCAAGTTTCTGCACCTGGAGATGTATTTGCCACCAATACTCACTGTGAGACCCAAGATAGATTCACTGTAATCACGAACTATGTTCTAAAATTCAAAATCCTGGCACTATAATTACATTTGAAGATGTTGCATCCTTAAGTGCATGCAGCTTGATGCAGCACATGAATCAAATAGCACAAAAATGTATTGATACAGTATCATTTCCCCAGATATGCACAAATTTTTATGTATCTGACAAGCTTATACTTAATCTTTCTTGGAAGAGAAATTGTTCTCAAACTCCAGACTTTAATAACTTACTTCTGACAATAAAAATTGAGGGTCACATTGAATTTAGAGATGTGACCATCTTGTCTGCAATACTGAATGGAAAGAACTTTAGGAGGGTTTGATCTTTGTTTCAGATTCTTTATTATAAGAAATACATTTGTTTCTTTCTAGCAAAATTAGCTCTCAGTCTATAATAATGAGACTGAAGTATGAACTGTTCACTGGAGAATATAGAGCAAAGCAGCCTAAAAAACTGAAATTGCTCAAAACTAGTTCTTCTAATGAACTGTTAAATATAAAAGCTCAAATGTGAAGGCTGGATCCAAATTCAAACAACCCAGAAGTCCTGCAGCTTTCCGTCTCCTGACATATTTGAGGGAGATCA
The DNA here is from genome assembly GCA_013400935.1 of Turnix velox. Taxonomy (NCBI): domain Eukaryota; kingdom Metazoa; phylum Chordata; class Aves; order Charadriiformes; family Turnicidae; genus Turnix; species Turnix velox. The sequence goes on along the minus strand of VZTY01027441.1, from coordinate 109,230 downwards.
TTTCTCACAACACTGTCAGTTTCTGGAAACAGGACCTGAGCTTTTGTTCAGTCCTGCAGTTAAAAGCACAGACTGGCCTTTATCCATCACATGCAATGAAGCATGCTCATGCCCTTCTGTATCCTGCAAGGGCTTTCCTGAATCGGGACCAAGAAGCAACTGACACCTCAAATACAGATGAGACAGCAAATCTGTCTTGCATATACTTCTCTTTTTTTCCTGTCACTCTGTCCGTTCCTAAAACTAACAGAAAAACAGTTGTGTGTGTGTATATATAAGTAGCCTTGGATCAGTGCTGTTCTGCTGGGTTCTTATGTTACATTCTTTTGTGCTACATACAGTTTCAGCTAGGACATTTTGTCCCCCAGGCTTCATCAGCCATCCCCCCGCACCCCCGCCTTCTTCTGGATTGCATAACTTTAGCCAGGATGTTAAATTAACTCTCTTCCAGATGAGTTTGACATAATCTTATTTACTTTCATAGCACATATGCCAGTATGCAAATACATTACTCAGCACTATCGACTCTGCACTTTCACCAAACTATTACTCTTTGTTTTTTTAATGATGGTTTACTAGATACCAGACAGGAACACTGCTGTGCCAAACAGCAGAATACTCATGTCTAGCAGGAGAAATCTGGTGGCATTAGAGAGCTAAGCCTGGCTAGAGTTTGTAAAGTTTTAGAGCCAAGAGAGGAAAACAACCCATTTCCCACCACAGCATCTCATTCCTACTCCTTTAGAGACACTAGGTTGTTTCTACTTTCTGTGGGAAATCTCAACCAGCTTCTCCAGGCTTCCAGGATGTAGGCAGCCACAACAGTAAATTTCAACAGATTGATTTTGCATCTAGTGGTGACAAGATGTGTGTGTTTAAACAGCTCCCAGTAACAACCGTAGCTGCCTTCTGACCGTGTGGCAGGGCAAGACTAGGCTCACACCTCACTCATTGTGCCTGTGTTGACCATAAGAAAGAAAGCCAGGTTCAGAGACCAAAATAAGAGCTAGATAACTGGTAGCCCTGTAGCTACATGAAGGACTGTCTCTGCATCAAGGAACACACATCTCCCATGGCGTGCTGCACTGCTGCTCACATATCAGCAGCAACATCAAACACAAACATCTACAAGGGGGCAAAACCAGTCTCAGGTGTTGGTCTTGCAATGGACTGAATATCTGGGTGGGTTGCACTGTTAAAACCACAGGCTTAAGACTGACTTGTGTGTCTACCATATGAGCTCAGGCTGATGCAAACACCCTGCCACAACCAATCTAACCATGAAGAGTAAGTAAATACTCCCTCTAACACAAGGTATAAGGCTTCATAGCCCACTGTAGCAGTTCTATTTTATGCCAGATAAAGAAATCACAGAAAAAAATTATAGAAAATAATAGATCAAAGGAAACTTTCCACAGTCTTTTTTTTTACCTGCTCTGGTCTACTGTGGACTTTCAGGGTACAAAACTGCACTTGGAGCTACATTTTGTATTTGATTACAGTCCAGCTGAATGCCCAAATAGGCACAAAAAGAATTGAAAACAGCATTTCCAGACTGGAAAACAAAGGCACAGCAAGTAAACATGAGGAATTGAGAAGCAATTGAGAAGAATTGAGGGAAGCAAATTGTGTGAGTTGCTGTGGTGGGTCTGGGGATGATCGTGGTCCTGCTGGGCAGCCCATCTTGCAGAGGCTGATGGGCTGCTGTCTGCTAGGGGAATCCAAAGCCCTGGAAACAAGTTAGATGTGAAGCAGAGGAAAGGAGCCTACAGGCTGCTTTCAGAGCTACACAAACTACCTTCATTGCCCCTCAGGCTCAGGCAGCTCTCAGGCTATTGAAAAAAAAATCCTGTCCTTATCTCCTTTGCTGACACTTTAACATGGAACAACCAAGCTGCAAACAGTAAAGACACCATGAGAACCACCACTCCAGTTACCCAATAAATGCTTTAACAGGGCTCCAATCTAATGAACCATATCCTACACCAGACTGTTTATGGCACAGTTAAAAAGAACACAAGACCTTTCACTTGGAATTACCATTTCTACTATTTTGGTTGTTAATAGCCTTGAAACAACTGTTTCTTTGATGCTGGAACTTGCTGTGTTTCTTCTTCAAGTGAGGGAAGTCTCTTTTTTTTTTCTCTCTCTTTGTTTCAAGTCTGATTACATTTAGCATGGATGTTTCTGATACACTCATATGCCAAGAAAAAGTATCACTTCCTTTCATTCTTGAGCAATCCAAACTCATATTCAACAACTGAAACCTGGCATGCTGATCACTTTTGAATACTACATACACTTTGCCAGGGAAATATATTTAACTAGGGCTGAACTATCTGTTCTCAAAAAAAAAAAATCATCAGGTTTATATGGTGTTTTCTTTTTGCTGAGAATACAGCTTTCATCTTGCAAACACCTACCCTATGAACAACTTGACAAAGACAACTAAGTATGAAAACAAACAAAGTGTGGTCTTCTTCCATGGCAGTTACCCCAAATTGTTAAATTTGCTTTAAAATAATATCCCAATGGGAAGTGAGTGGGAAATACTTCAGATGTAACTGAAGCATAGCTGCAATGTTCCCAAGTACTGCAGAACATACAGGCATATGAAAGGGGATTTATCGCTTTCCCTACAACAGCAAATATCCATAAATAAGCTTTTGAATGACTTCTATTAAGAGGACCAGGAAAAAAAAGTCGATTGTAAGGAGGAAAGTTTGGGGAAGGAAAGCAGAGATCATCTGCTTGGCCAACTGCAGTGTAATGGGCTAGAAATTCCAACTTGGCTATAGCAATTTCAGAAGGGCACTGCCAAGGCATTTAATTTAGCAGGATGCCTTATTTTCAAGCCTTATAATTAGATACAGTAGCAAGCTAACAAAAAAAGAAAATGGACTGCTTAAAACATTTTTCCACTGAGAGGAAACAGAAAACTGAATTTGAGCTTTCAAAGTCAGCCTTCGAGGGATGAGAAGGGGACACAGGACAAGGCAAGGCAGGGTAACCCAGAGCTGACATCCTGTGGCTTTTGATTCTCTGTCCTGTTTCCAACCCAGAGCTGTCAGAAAATGCTACTTGGGGTACCCAACTGCTTCCCACAAGCTGTACTGCAAAGCAGCAGCCACTGGTAGGGTTGGGAGAGGCCTGAGAACCAATGTTCCCTTTTCAGAGGGAGAAATTACTAGGCACAGACACTTCACATGAAGCTACCCTGTGAAACATGGACAGAGCCCAGCCCAAAGTTATTTGCCCCCAGGCATAATGCTGTTCAACTGCACCTCTACAGTTTTCTGTTGTGATAAGACTTGGCTATCATGAAGCTCGAGCAGGTGAACTGGACTCTAATTCCCTCTACTAGATATTGTACTGCAGATTCAGCTCACAGTAAACATTAAGAAATTAATCAAGGGGAGTATACACTGAAGTCTGGTTTTCTTTCTATGCTTTCTCATGAACATAACCACCTGACACTCACTTTTGGACTGTTTACCCAGCTGAAATGTAAGGAGTGGAGATAAAATATGACAGGCTTCACTCTGGCATCAGTTTTCATATATTGCCAATCCATGGGGAGAGCAAGAATGTCTATCACAGAACAGGGGTACTCTTGTCAGAACCTGTAGGACTCCTGGGGGATGCAAGAGAGGAAGAGCAACTGCTCATCTTCAATTTCTCACTGTGTTTTCGGCAGAAAAATAGCACTACCAATGAGGTCATTGTCAACCGGCTTGACTGTTTTCTCTTACTCATCATTACAGCTTCAGAACCTCTCAGCCAAAGACTGACCAGGCAAAATATCACACCATTTCCTTCTCATGTCTTTTGCTTAACCCATTTCCTATTCCCTAAAGAGGTCCAAGAAAAAAAAAAACCAGCGTAAAACTGTGAGCTAGGACATTGATAAGATCTTCCGAGACAAGATACGTGCGGGTGAAGAAAGAAACTGGACCTTCTCCATGACCCATTCTTTAGCCTTTCCCTGCCACAGCTGGAAGCTGGCATTTGAGTAAGATTGTTCCCCCCAACTTCCAAAGGCTTGCAACTGGAGTGAAGTCATAGGTCTGTGCTTACAGAGATGGATGTGACTCACAGGTTCAGCACAGTGACTTGACTTCTGAATATTTTGGAAAGTTTTCCTTTTCTCCAGAATTTGAGTAAAAAGCACTTATTTACCTTCTTGTGTCTACTCACATTTAAAATAGTTCTAGGCAGTGACATACAATCACTTCCCTGCAAAAATAAATGCTTGCTTCTTTTCCTCTCAACACTACATCTAACACGTTCAGGGACAAACAAGATCTAGAAATGGAATCTAAAGTAACAAGCTCACTAAAGAGGGGTAAGTTGCCACCAGTTTATCAAGCCATGGCAACACAGAGAATGTGGACCTTTAATCTAAAGACTCATGCCTTAACTGTGAAAGGAAAAAGAAAACACCCTCAAACAGATTTAGCTCAAGACCAGGTAAGACTAACAATGTGGATTGCAGTAGGTCAGCAGACATTTTGTAACTCGTGACAGTGCCGGTCAGCAGGAAATCCCTGGATAAGTGATGTGAAGGACAACATAAACCAGACAACTTTCCCTTATGTGTTGCTTTCTCTTGTGTAGCAAAGATCTGAGAAAAAGGGTTTGCTGATAAATAAAGCCTCCAGCAGGACAGAGGCTTCTCCTGATGACAAAAGATGTATTTTTTTGTACTAGCAAAGTTAACACAAATTTGGCATAAACTAATAAGCAAAATTAATTATCACTAAAATTATAGAAGCCTCATTTTAAACAATGTAGCAGCATTGAAATCATCCTCCATTCCCAAACAACACTGGGGACCCAGACCTTGCCTTAAATTAAATACAAATAGCTAAATATTTAATTCATAGGATTTACATTTTTTGTGTGACATTTTGAACCCCTAAATCTGCCTGCTTCAGGTCCTTCCAACACACTGGGGCTTTGACCATTGCTCAGCATCTGGACAGAAAACTAAACATTTGTTCTTCATGGTCATGTTTTGAGTGTGGCTGCATAATGCAATGGGACCCAAAAGTTAGATAAGTATCGTTCTCACTCATGTGAAAGGGGTAGATTTAGACTTGACATAAGAAAGAAATTCTTTACAGTGAGGGTGGTGAAACACTGGAACAGGTTGCCCAGAGAGGTTGTGGATGCCCCCTCTCTGGAGGTGTCCAAGGCCAGGCTGGACATGGCACTGAGCAGCCTGATCTGGTGGGAGATGTCCCCTCCTATGGCAGGGGGGTTGGAACTTGATGATCTTTAAGGTCCCTTCCAACCCGAACTATTCTATGATTCTGTGTGGGCTGTACAGAAGGGAGTCACAGATGGTTGAGAAGACCCTCTGTGAGACAGTACTGCTTAGGAGATAAATGAGTTAGTGGCTTTTTCTGGTGCTCCACAGCTCTAGAAGGGCTGTGTGTCCATGTCTTTTTTACAGCATCTGTGTTGAAGGCTGCAGTGGTGAGCAGAGGCAGAGCAGGCACACTAAGTGGCAGAAACAAAACTGCTGAGAATATTGAAACTGAGGAGTGAAATGGAATGATGTACACAATGTAACACAGAAAAGAGAAGAAATTTGGCCTAGAACAGAATGACTCTCTGGAGACGCCTCTTGTCATGTCATTTATTAGGCTAAAGGAAATTCTAGCAACCCATAGGTTCTGAGTCAGTATAAATAAGACAGACTCAAGAGCTGTGTACCTTGATGCACCTTCTTTATTCTGCAGCCTTTTTGCATATCACACTTCCACCATAACCATAAAGAAGACAGCTGACCATGTAACAGTGCTCCAGGCTGCTGTCAAGAAATATCATTTGAACATTTCTGGATGCCTGAAAAACATGGGATCTGTCCTGGTAGTTGTACTCTTGGCTTCTGAAATCTTTGTCATGGATGGAGGCATTACCACTCATTTCCTGTGCATGGTAATCTGACTGCTGAGACTCAAGCTGATCTTCTCCAAAGGGAAGGAAATGTGAGTGAACTCAATCAGCATTACTTGGCAGAGTATTTGTTAGGCTATCAGCTCTACCTGATCCATGGCTTCACCACAACAGAAGGCTTCTCTTACACACAAGTATGAGAGCTTCAAGATACAGGAAGGGAAGCTCTTTCTTCAAACAGGTATGTTTAGCTATCAAAACAAGAGGAAACTGGAGATAATTTGAGATGAGGTGGCAGGAGGAGAGAAAAGGAAACATGGATGTGGGACAAGTTGGGATAGTGAAAACTATGTAAGTAATATCTGCAAAGGGAGGCAGTACACAGGAGGCTCAGAGACACATAGCAAAAGCCTGGAGGAAAAGCATTCAGAGAAACTGGAAATACTGTATGGAACAGATCTGCAATTACAAGGTATCCACAATTTGGCAGGACTTAGCTACAAACGAAAATCTCTAGAAAGGGGCTCTTGGACTGAGTGAATCTCTTCTCTAGTATTAAATAAAATGAACACATAAGCCTCCAAGAGATGTGTACCTACCAGCAACCCCCACCCATTTAAAAGACACCAGTGGGGAGCTGCAATCTTTCAAAGTATCTCCACTACCTGACCGCCTCCCCCTGACTGGCACAGAGCTTCCCACCCACTGCTTCTCACTCAGGCACATCATCTCAGCTCAGACTTATGACAATTGAGAATTGCCTAGACACCACAGCAGGTCCAGCAGTTGATTATACATCTTCTAAAAAAAGAAATCTGATTTGAGTTCACATAGATCTCACTTCCAGGTGATGGATTTTGCTAGAGCCTCACCAGCCGAATTAAGATCTTGTTATGTTAAGAGATGTCTTCCTTTTCTTCACAGTCCAGTTGCCTGGTAATTTTCCTAAGTTAATGACCAGAGTGGGAGTTTTAGGATCCCACTATATCTCAGTGACAAAAGAGTGGGAATTCAGAAACTTACAAACAACCTTTATAATGGCCTAAGCCACAAAAAATAAAAAGAAGTACAGAGCAGAACCAGGCCCTTTTTAGGTGATGATATGTGGATTAAAGTGTAGAGAAGGTGTCAATGTCTCATTGCAAAGCTTTCAGTTACAGCAAAATATAGTTTACCTTTTGAAATTACTTCTGACACTGAAGACCAGAGCTGCCAACATTGTGACATGTCCTGCAGCATAGACCATTTCCTTTTTGGGGAACAACCACAGATATTCCTCTCATCCCCAGCCCTAGCCCACTGGCCTCCTTAAGCCTATCCTATGGTCTCCAAACACAGAAGCAATTTAGTGCTTTAAGCATGTTTCTAGATTCACTCTTTGTTTCTCCCTCCTTCTGGAGACAGATCTATACACCTAATTCAGCTGGTAGGCTTCTGCCCTCCACTAAGTCATTCCTACCTATTGTGTAAGACAATGGATTGTAAAGAGACGTAGAAGACTTATCAATAGAAACACTCTTTGACAGTTAAACTTCTGAAGATAAAATCATAGCTCATGGGATGCCAGCTCCAAAATTATTAACCGATGTAAATATCCAAATATATCTTAATTACTTAAGCATTTATTCATAGTCTTGGCTGTAGTGCTTCTTGTAAGTATCATAAACACACTATAAAGAGCTTAGCTAACTAATTCAAGGAAACTTTAAAGGAGTTTAGAAACAAATACTTCTTTTTTAAGTTCAGCTGTATCATTTCACCACAAATAGATGGTATTATGCCTCCCATTTGAAAGGAAAAAAAAAAAAAACCAAACTTGTGAAAACATTAATGTTGCAAAATCAAGCACACAACATTGTGTGCTAACAGAGTGGATGTGCCAGAATTAAATTTGCCCATGTCACTGTCTTTTGGCCCCTTTCTTGCCATGCAGGATCACAAGCTATTTTCCAGAGCAGGTCTGCCTTGCCAGTTGGTAAAGGTAGATGTTGCTCAGGGGCAGGAAGATTTAGCTCTAGCCTAAATTCCACCTACAACTTCTCATTAGCTTGGCATCCCCAAAGACCAAGAGTCTGCCAGTAGGAAACACTTGGCACAAAGTCTTAGGTGGAATTTAGACCGGCTGAATCTGGAGCCTAATGAGCAGCTATTCCTTATTTTGTTTCTTCCTCATTGTGCAGAGTGTGGCCCCGGGCCTCAATTACTACATGCTATTCAATCCCTGCTCAGAATGCAGCATTATTAATTTCCTCATGTTTCCTCATTACTGATTTCCTATGGCCCTCCTCGTCCCCACATCTCAGTGCCCTGCAAGCACAATGTGCTTCATGGCAGCCTGTGAAGTGAGTGGTGGATCTCACATTCAACAATAATTGTAGCTAAATTGTTCTGCTGGCATGGGGTACCCATGGCGAGGTGTTTCCTAGGGCAGTTAACAATTTGTGCCACCATCCACCTATGTGCCCCTTGCAGGTCAGGGTCCCAGCTGCACTGTGCTCTGTGGCAAAGCCTCCCTGGAAGCAGAGGAACTACCAACACTGGCAATGGATTCAAATCATTGGAGCATCGCTATGCCAAAAATCTGAGAGCAGTTGCCATGTTGCTCTCATTAAGAGAGCAAGGGACTGTTATCATAGAGTAATGGGCTCCTGCTGGTCCATTAATGTTGAAGCAGAGCTGGAGGCATTCTTGGAAACAATGTGGAAGCCTGGTATTTATTCTCAGAGCAGGCAGCATTGATCCTTTCTCCCAGTGTTCTCCTATGTCTTTATTCCTGTCCAGATGCAGGGAATATTTATCTAATAATTACCTCAGCTGGGTGCTGGTGCAAGGAAATAGCATTTGTTTTGACTTCAGCATGGCAAATAGTTTAGAAAGATACCTTGTGAGAAGCAGCTGCTCAAGTCACTGCATTGCATGGGACGAACCATGGAAAAATGGCAGAGACTTTTACTGTCCCAGCTCATTAGCACAAATTTAATTTCAAACTCAAGATCACCCTACTACTAAGTACCTCTTAGTCTCTCCTCCTGCAGACTCTATTACATCAATGCTCTAGAAGAAGCTACCTGTATGTCTTGTATCTTGCACCTTATGCGTGTTTTATTAGAAAGCATGGCATCAATTCAGATTACATTCCTTAGAATCACCACTTTTGCTCAAACAAAAGAAACTTGGGAGCTTAATCAAGGAAAAAAGGATACCTGAAGGAGGCCTACAGAAAGGATGGGGTAGGACTTTTCAATAGAGTCCAGGATGGAAGGACTAGGAGTAAGAACAGGGGAGATTCAGGCTAGATCTGAGAAAGAAATTCTTTACTGTGAGGGTGGTGAGACCCTAGAACAGCTTGCGTAGAGAGGTTGTGGATGCCCCCTCTCAAGAGGTGTTTAAGGCCAGGCTGGATGAGGCATTGAGCAACCTGGTCTAGTGGGAAGTGTACCCTGCCCATGGCAGCGAGATTGGAATGAGATGATCTATAAGGTCCCTTCCAACACAAACCCTTCTATGATTCTAAGAAAAATCCACCAGCTGTGAAAGCTGAGTATGGTGGATGCGGAGACCTGCTTGTGAATATTTGCAGGATTAGAGCTTCCTTAGGAGCAAAATGTTGTGGGTTCCTATGCATGTGAGAAGAAACACCAAATAATGACACAAGTGTATCATCTTCCCAAGTCTGCAAGCAGATTTTCCAGTGTCTCACTAGTACCATCAGCTTCAGCAACTATGAGAAAACTGAACTGAGCAAGGATAGTTACTAGCATTGCTCCACTCCAGAATTATGCAAACAAAAGAGGAATAAATGGATTTTACATTGACAGTACTTAGGAACATTCTGGGAACCTGAATCTTTAGTAAGATGCTTCATTTTCATTAGCAGAGATTATTAGTTAAAGATTACTCATTAAAATATGAAGATTTAAAAAGAAGAAACTGAGATGGAAAGGACAATAGAGATCTCTTCCACATAGTTTTTCCCCAGCAATCAAGAGGTCTGGGAAATGGCCAAAGAATTAAACCTTTCCTTGTTGTGGAAAAGAGATTATTCCAGGGAGAGAGAGGAGCTTTTCATTTCCAGAGGCTATTGGACAGCAGTATCTTAAATATTTAACATAGAAAGTAATGAGATAAACTGATCCTCAAAGAGGGTGCAGGAAGGTGAATTAATAGTAATCCCAGTACCTGGCTACTTCTTCAGTGCCATCTCCAACTTGGGCTTCTAGCGCATAAATCCCCCTGCATCTTCAAGGATATGCCATCCTCTGGTGAGCTAACAGCTAGTAACTTTTTCTGGTTTTCTCTGTTTTTCCACGACTCTTACATTGGGTCTGGCAAAATACAATGAATCAGCCCCATGCACGCAAAAAAATCACAAATAAACAAACAAACAAATGAAGAAGAATTCATCCTCTTCACTGTGTGCGAGTGTCCCCACATTACAAGCAGGACTTTGAAAAGGATGCTTATTGTGGAGTTCTTGTTTGCACCAGTCCCACTGTGGGAGCCACTTATATAAGTCATTGTTAAAGTTTGGGGCACATCTGAATTCAAAGATGGGGCAAAGCCATTAAAACAATGACGGATGGGGCAAACCCGTTACAGCAAGGATGCCCAAGCCTGTTAAAAAAAAAAGTAGTATTAAGTATTTTGTCTCTCCTCTCCTAGAGGCTGGTGAGAGGCTGAAGGAATGGTACCCACGGGAGGATCAGAACCTCTGGAAATATCACAGAGAATTATGCCCCTGGGGGAAATTCAGTGAGAGACAATTACCTGAATTCTGACCCCTGAAGTGGAGCCTTTCTCAGTTCCAGGACCTTGAGGAAGAAACACTGCATCGATGTGCTCTAAGTACAGAGAAAGTCACCAGCAGGACTCTCTCCTGCAAGCAGACCCCCTTTCCTCAGGGCTGTGAAAGCCTGCTGGCTGTCCAGCAGAAATAAACACAGCTCATGGCCCAGAGACCTCCTGGCATTAGCCCTGGAAACTTCAGCAACACTGCATCTTGCAAGGGACCAAAAGAACAGCCCTACAGCTACAGGGTGCTTGACCTAAGCCAGCCAATACACATCCCTGGGTCTTTCTGACCTCACTTACAAAGGTAACCAACAAGATAGCCTTGGGCTTTCAAAGAACAGGTGAAAACATATTTGACAACAGGCACTGCTGACATCTTCAGCATGAACATTTATGATCTTAAGCCTGTGTGTGCCATCTGGATGTGTGTGCCCTTGCTAATGCCTGAAACCTGCTAGGAATTGGCCACAATTTCCAGAAATAGGCCCTTAACACTGCGCTAATCCACAAGTAAAACTGCCAACACTGTGCAGTTTTATTTCTGTTTAACAAAAGTAAAACACCCTGTACAAAAGCAGGCAGACAAAACCTGAGCTCTGTTGCACTTTCCTATGAAGAGTAAAAAATACATGATAGAAAGCAGGTCCCCAAAAGGCAGGTCTCCATGGGAAGAGCCTGGGAAGTCTGTCTAGTGGCCATGGATCTGGACTGTCTCCCACTCTTGGGCGTGTGGGGATGCTGCAGGAGGAGGGGGAGCCTCAGCATTGTGCTGCTTCTCTCCAGAGTGTGCTTTGCTCAGCCACCATAGGTGAGACCTCCTCACACTTTGCATCCCCTCCGGCTGCTGTGGAGCTGAGGTCAGCTGGGATGTAAGAACCTCCAAATGCCTCATCTCAGACACAGAGTCATAAAGATGATTAAGGGATGAGAAAAGGCTGATAGAGCTGGGTTTCTTCAGCTTGTAGAAGAGGAGACTGAGGAGTGACTTCATTCATGTGTAGAAGGAGGATGGAGCCAGCCTCTTCTCAATGACCCTCAGTGATAGGACAAGGGGCAATGCAAGCTGGGACACAGAAGGTTCCACAGAAATATGAGAAAAAACTTTGTCAGGGTAAGAGAACAGTGGAACAGGCTGCCCAGAGATGTTGTCTCCTCCTCTGTGACATTCAAACACTATCTGGATGTGTTCCTGCTCTAGCAGGGAGATTGGACTTGATGATCCCTTGAAGTCCCTTCCAGTCCTGACTTTCTGTGATTCTGTGATCTTTCATGAACCTACCCACCTCCACCTGGCCTCCAGCAATGTTGTTAAGGACAAGCTCAGTACAGCATTAATGACTGAATTCCTGAATTTGAGCTATTCCAAGTAGTAACAAAGGTGCTGTCACATGTAACATCAGGGGTTTCTTCCCACTTCTCCTTTTGTGATTTTATACCAGTGTTGGAGTGTGGGGAGAACTGGCAGCTCCTGGCCTGCAGGTTATCTGTGCAGCATGCTGCAAAGATAAGAAAGCACAATCCCAGAGATGCCAGCGATGCCACCTTGTTGTCTCACCCCAGTGATGGTGTGACACAATCATTCCCAAAGTCTGTCATCTCTGATTCCATCAGCTGCTGCCCCAGACAACCAAATCAAAGGGGATAAGCTGCACATTGTGGCTCCTGAGAGGCAGTTTGTTGAGAATCAAGTTCCAAACTCAGGCTTCAAAATAAACATATCAAGATAAACAGGTTGTGCTTTGTATCAGGCATAATGGACTGTTTTTTTTCCCCTTGTTGTTGATGTTCTTAATGCTTTTAATGTTGGATGCCATTTCCTGATGACTGACTGCTCCAAAAACCTGTCCTCTTTCATCACTTTGGCTTTTTATTGTCTCTTTGAGTTTGTACTCCCAAGTGATCAGTTCAGCACTGTCTTGGGCTAGACACTAAGGCCTCCTCATGATTAGCCCTAGTAGGCAATGATTTTGCTCTGCCCCACACTTGGCAGCAACCTACCACTTGGGACTGGCCATCCATACAAACAGTTGGCATTGAGTCATGACTCTTCCCAAAATGGGGAAAGAGAACCCATAGCAAGGCTAGGGCAACCTCACCCAGACAGATGTGCTGTAGATGTGGAAGAAACCTCTTTCCTCTACCCAGACAAGGATTGAAACATGTGGAGGCCACAGAGCTGCAGCAGACTCCTTTCTATGCAAGCAAAGCTTCATCTGGAATAATGTCATTGCACATCCCAAGGCGAGAGGGACACAAATTCTGTGCAATTTTCTATCTGAATTAAGCAATCCCCCAAGCTGGCTTTGTGCAGTGCAGAAACATGCTGTGTTCTGACTTAGTGGGAGGAAAGTTTTAGAGAAAACTGGGAAATTTGGAGAAAACTGAGTCTTAAGAGGAATGGTCAGCTGGTGAGAGAATGCATATTAAATCTGTCTTTAAAAAGACCCCCAACATCTAGGTTGTTATGTAGGCTGGGAAAGCATCGACAGTGATGTATTTAATTTCCACCGTTAAAACATGCTACCTTCCACTTAACAGAGGAAAAGAAAAAATACATTTTTACTTTGTGCTTAGCTAGTAGGAAAAGAAATGAGTTGACCTTTATGTGGGGTGTTCAAAAGCAGGTAACATTGAACTTTCAGATGCCTGCAAACACACACGACTTTAAGCACCCCGCCAACTCAAAATTGAGACTATAGTGCAAGTGATAAGCCACATCCCTTTAACGGGGACTAAAACTTGCACACCTGCATCTGAGTGACCCAGAAACACTGCAACCAAAGTTGTTGTAATGGAAGACAGTGGAAATGACCCACGCTGTTTGAGCCCATGCCATTCAGGCCCTCTCATTCTGGACTGGCCAAGTTTGGCCATTTATTTGTAAGAGATTCAATCACTTATCTGCTTTTGAAGCTTTCTTATTTCCCTGTTCTAATAAGGGATGGTAGGGAATTTTTTTTTCTTTGGTTTTGTTTGGTTTGGCTTTTTAAGGGTTTTGTTTGTTTGCTTGTTCTTTTGCTTTGATTTGGGTTTTTTTGGTTTTTTGTTTTGTTTCATTTTTAATTTTGATGCTGGCCAAGAGCGATTCCGAGCTTGAAATCTGGACCTGGAAAACCCTGCTTTCCACAGAGTGGAAACAAAACAAAACGAACTTTGGGGGGAAAACTATGGGGAAAAACCTTACCAGAGGTCTGCAAGTTTCCACACCAAAGCACGGGGGGGTTGGAAGCTGGAAGAGAGGTTTGGCTTCTGTGGCTGAGTTTGAATGCTAATTCCTAAAGTGGTTGTCAAAGAAAATGGGCACATGAGCCCTAGATGTAAATCTCAGTCAGGAATTGAATGGGCAGGGACAGTGCCTCCTCTTCCCAAGGTACCTTTGGACATCCTGGTGGTGCTCCACCAGCCCTTGCCTACCACTCCACACTAATCCCTTCTATACCGATGCTTCCCCGGCACATCTTCTGCCGAGGTGTGGACTCTATGCAAGAAAGGAAAAAAAAAAAAAAAGAAAAAGAAGATTAAAAAAAGAGTCTGGTGCCAAAGTTATTAATAATTAACATTTGCAACACTGAACTGGTAAAACCAGTTTGCTAAAATAAAGCCAGGCGTTTTATTATTATTTTAGGGTTTAATTTAGTCATCGTAAGTTACTCAGACTCATGTTTGCAAATTACGCAGGGCAGGGACTTCACCCCTCCGGCCCGACCAGTTCCGTGCGGCAGAGGGTCGGCCGGAGTGGGGAGCGGCGGGCCCGGAGGAAGGGGGATGTCACCGCCGGGACGGACGGCGGCGGAGGCGGGTGGAGTGTCTGTGTCGGGACGGACGGACGGACGAATAGACGGATGACAGCGGGGCCCCGTGCGGTAGCCCGGCGGGCCTGCCCGCGGCCGGGGGACCGGTGGCGCCGCCGGCTCGCCATTGCCCTCTGGAGGAACCGGGAAACCGCTTCCGCGCCCATCGCTCGCGTCGGCGATCGCGCTCCGGTCTTTGAGGTTTGCGTGGGGTGTTGCTGCGTTTTGGGGCTGTTTTGTAATTTACCTTAATTTGTTCTTTTTGTTGTTGTTTGTTTTGTTTTCCGGAGGATGTGCCGCGTCGTACCCGCAGCGATGCACAATCCTCGGGGGACTCCGGCCAACAGCAGCCCCGGTCCCGCCGCCGCCGCCCGTCTGTCCCGATCTCAGCACCGCGCGGCTCCGCCGCCGTCCCGGGGGCACCGGCGCCGCTCGCTTCCCCTCCCCGGACACATCGGCGTCCCGCGACGGAAAATGCCCCTCAGCCAAAAACGAGCCCGTTTGCCGGAGAGCGAAGACAGGCGCGTAAAGCCGTCGGGCACAAGTGAGAAAGATTAAAAAAAAAAAAACCAACCAAAAACCATGAAAAA